>PVJS01025363.1:0-12624 GCA_004027185.1 Glis glis
CACCCCCGGCCCTATTTTTTTATACTTTATTTTGAAACCGGGTCTCACGAAGTGGCGGAGGGCCTCACTAGGTAGAGAGAGGGAGAGAGAGAGAGAGAAAGAGAGAGAGAGCGAGCTGAGGCTGGCCGAGAACCCGGATCCTCCGGTTTCCGCCTCCCAAAGTACTGGGATTACAAGCGTGCGCCACCACGCCCGGCTAAGAGCATTTTTCTCTGGATAGTACATTCTCTTTTCTTTGACCCCATTTCTCCCCACCACCCATATCACACACAAAGAATGTTATTTATTTATTTGTTTAGTAGTACTAGGGGTTGAACCCAGGGGTATTCTGCCTCTGAGCAACATCCCCAGACCTATTTTCTTTTCTTTTTTTCTTTTTTTTTTTTGTGGTACCGAGAATTGAACCCAGGGGTGTTCTACCTCCAAGCTACACTCCCAGCCCTATTTTATTCTTTATTTGGAAACACGGTCTCACTAGGTTGCAGGAGGCCTCACAAGTTGCTGAGGCTGGCTGCGAACCTGCGATCCTCCTATCTCAGTCTCTCAAGTACTGAGATTACAAGCATGCACCACCAGGCCCGGCTTATTTTTTATTTGAAACAGGGTCTCACTAAGTTGCAGAGGGCCTTGCTAAGTTGCTGAGGCTGGCCGCGAACCTATGAGCCTCCTGTCTTCCAAGTACTGGGATTATAGGTGTCCAGTAATTTTTTTATTACCAGTTTTTCCATCTTTCTTTTTTTTTTTAACTATTTTGACATTTATGTATTTATTTATTTATTTATTTTTGCGGTACCAGGGATTGAACCCAGGGGCGTTCTACCTCCGAGCTATACCCCTGGCCCTATTTTTTATACTTTATTTTGAAACCGGGTCTCACGAAGTTGCGGAGGGCCTCACTAAGTAGCTGAGGCTGGCCGTGAACCCAGATCCTCCGGTCTCCGCCTCCCAAGTACTGGGATTGCAAGCGTGCGCCATCCATCTTTCTATACTGTTTGAATTTTTATTTTTTTTTACATCAAGAAAAACATTAAAAGCTGGGTTTGGTGGTGCACATCTGTTATTCCGGTACTTGGGAGACCAAGACAGGAGGATCACAGGTTTGAGGCCAGCCTCGACAACTTAGTGAGACACTGTTTCAAAATAAAAAATAATAAAGGCTGGACATGTAGCTCAGAGATAGAATGACCCTGATTTCAATCCCTAGGACCAAAAAAAAAAAAAAAAAAAAAAAAAAAGCCAGGCATGGTGGCTGAGACAGGAGAATCGCAGGTTCGTGGCCAGCCTCAGCAACTTAGTGAGGGCCCTCCGCAACTTAGTGAGACCCTGTTTCAAAATAAAGAATAAAATAGGTGCTGGGTATGGTGGCGCACACCTGTAATCCCAGTACTTGGGAGGCTGAGACAGGAGGATCACAGGTTTGCGGCCAGCCTCAGCTACTTAGTGAGGCCCTCCGCAACTTAGACCCTGTTTCAAAAAATAAAGAATAAAAAATAGAGCTGGGTGTGTAGCTCAGAGGTAGAACACCCCTGGGTTCAATCCCCAGTACCACCAAAAAAAAAAAAAGAAATGATAAATATATTGTGGCAGCAAGGGTGGTACCCACTCCAATGTCTAGGTACCTTCACACAACCTAGACACATAAAGAGCATTTTTAGGGATTTTGGTGCCTGCTACTTCCTTCTACTCCCCCAACACACATCCTGTTACAAACAGGGCTAATTTTCTACGAGCCTCTGGGATGGGGGCTCATTTATCTTTGGCCGAGGGAGGGGAAGGGAGGTTCCAGTCTTACAAGGTGCATGAACCAGGGCTGCTAGGAGAAGAGGATAGTTTTGCTGCCCAGGGAAAGGAGCACATGTCACTAGCATCCAATGGTGCCCAACTGGAGGGAGGAAACCTGAAACCATTGGGTGACCTGGGGCAAGTCACTCTCCTCTGTGCTGCCTGTCCTCCATACAATGAAGAAGTTAGACCAAAAAGAGTTCGGAATCTTCGCCAATTCTTTTTTTCTTTTTTCTTTTTTTGCGGTACTGGGGATTGAACCCAGGGGCATTCTACCTCTGAGCTACACCCCCAGTCCTACTTTTTATTCTTTTTGAAACAGGGTCTCACTAAGTTGCAGAGGGCCTCACTAAGTAGCTGAGGCTAGCCGCGAACCTGCCATCCTCCTGTCTCAGCCTCCCAAGTACTGGGATTACAAGCGTGAGCCACTTTGCCCAGCTAATCTTCACCAATTCTAATACCCTGCCCTCTCTGCATCTCAGTGAGCGCCTACTCAACCTTCACAACCCAATAGAAAGGCCACACATTTGCCCGAGCCTGCTACCATCCCCAGGAAGAATGAAACTCTCTTACCTGGTGTCCCAGGGCACTTGGCCCCTGCGTTGATTGATGCATTTATCATGTTCCACTTACTCATTCTTTCAAAAAAGATTTATTGTGCACCTGCTCTGTGCCAGGTACTCTCCTAGACCCTGGGCATATCAGTGAAAACAACAGATAAAAATCCCTGCCTGCGAGCTCACCATTAGTTGGGGGAGATGAACAAGATAGATGAGTATCTTGTTTGGTAAGTTAGATGGTGCCAAGTGCAAAGGAAAAAAATTAAGCAGGTGAGAGAGTGCAGGGCAAGGGAGGCTGCAACTCTGCATTTACAGGATTGGGGTCAGACCCCCTGGAGAAGGTGACTTGAAGGACCAGAGGAAGCTTGTCTGGGGAAAGAATATTTCAGGGTTTGTCGTTGTTTCCTGGTAGTGGGGATTAAACCCAGGGGCATTTTACTTCCAAGCTACACCCCCAGCCCTTTTTATTTTTTTATTTTTATTTATATTTTTATGTGTGGTACTGGGGATGAACCCAGGGGCATTCTACCTTTGAGCTACACCCCCAGCCCTATTTTATTCTTTTATTTTGAAACAGGGTCTCACTAAGTTGCAGAGGGTCTCACTAAGTTGCTGAGGCCAGACACGAACCTGTGTTTCTCCTGTCTCAGCCTCCCAAGTACTAGAATTACAAGCGTGCGCCACCACGCCCGGCTTCATTTTTTTATTTTGAAACAGGGTCTTGCTAAGTTGCTGAGGGCCTTGCTAAGTCGCTGAGGCTGTCCTCAAACCTACAACCCTTGGGTCTCGGCCTCCCAAGTATTGGAATTACAGGCGTGCGCCACCAAGGCCCACTGGGAAAGAACATTTCAGATGGATGTGATAGCAGTCCAAAGACTTAGCTCCTGGTCCCCATCTCCTCCCAGGCCTGAAGGTTCCCTGAAAGCCGCCAGAGTCTTGGTATCCTTGTCGTCCCTGGGGCCCAGCCCAGAATGAATGTTCAGCGCATGCGCAGGGGCCCTCTTTCTCACGCGGCTGTATTCCCACGCCCTCCGCTTCCCCAGACTTGCACCTGGCCGCAGAGCTGGGGAAGACTCTGCTGGAGAGGAACAAGGAGCTGGAGGAGTCCCTGCAGCAGATGTACTCCACCAACGAGGAGCAAGTGCAAGAGATCGAGGTGAGGTGCTTTCCCCCGCCATCGAGGGCCTCGGCCTGTGTGTGCAACTTTGCACAAGGCACCCTCCTAGCAGACGCAGCCTGGGTCCAGCAGCCTTGTGCAGTCCACAGCTTGCCCACCTGTCCCAGGCAGCCTATGGCATCCTGTCTCTACCCCTTACTCAGCTGCAGACAAATACCTCAAAGCAAAGCTGCCCTTAGAAGTGGAAGAAGAGCCGGGCATGGTGACGCACGCTTGTAATCCCAGTACTTGGGAGGCGGAGACCGGAGGATCCGGGTTCGCGGCCAGCCTCAGCTACTTAGTGAGGCCCTCCGCAACTTCGTGAGACTCGGTTTCAAAATAAAGTATAAAAAATAGGGCTGGGGGTGTAGCTCGGAGGTAGAACGCCCCTGGGTTCAATCCCCCGTACCGCAAAAATAAATAAAAGAAGTGGAAGAAGGCTGGGCATAGTGGCACACACTTGTTATCCCAGTACTTGGAAGGCTGAGACAGGAGGATCGCAGGTTCGAGGACAGCCTCAGCAAGTAGTGAGACTCTCATCAATCTAGTGAGACCCTGTTTCTAAACAAAAAATAAAATAGGGCTGGGGTGTAGCCCGGAGGTAGAATGCCTCTGGGTTCCATCCCAAGTACCACACACACCAAAAAAAAGTGAACCAGGCGTGGTGGCACACACTTGTAATCCCAGTACTTGGGAGGCTGAGACCGGAGGATCCGGGTTTGTGGCCAGCCTCAGCTACTTCGTGAGGCCCTCCGCAACTTAGTGAGACCTGTTTCAAAATAAAGAATAATAAAAAAAAAAATGGGCGCTGGGCGTGGTGGCACACGCTTGTAATCCCAGTACTTGGGAGGCGGAGACCGGAGGATCCAGGTTCGCAGCCAGCCTCAGCTACTTAGTGAGGCCCTCCGCAACTTTGTGAGACCCAGTTTCAAAATAAAGTATAAAAGATAGGGCCAGGGGTATAGCTCAGAGGTAAAACGCCCCTAGGTTCAATCCCCATTACTGCAAAAAAAAAAAAAAAATAGGGCTGGGGGTGTAGCCCAGAGGTAGAATGCCCTTGGGTTCAATCCCTGGTACTGCCAAAAAAACAAAACAAAACAAAAAAAAAAAAGTGGGAGGAGGACCCAGGCAGACATTTGCCCCTGCCCCATTCTAAGTTTACTCCACCCTACCCCTCACCCCTAGTACCTGACCAAGCAGCTGGACACACTGCGGCACGTGAACGAGCAGCATGCCAAGGTGTATGAGCAGCTAGACCTGACAGCCCGGGACCTGGAGCTGACCAACCAGAGGCTGGTGCTGGAGAGTAAGGCTGCCCAGCAGAAGATCCACGGGTGAGGGCAGGGGAGAGGCCCGGGGCTGGGAGCACGTGGGCATCATATGAGCTGGGGTGGGGGTGGGGGGCTCAGGCACTTCTCCCAGAAGCCCAGGCCGGCTCACCGGGATGGTAGTGAGTTTGCCATTGTTGATTTTGTGAGGTTTAACACTCGATCCACAACCCTTCTTCAAACACTGGTTATGCATCAGGCTGGGTTTAGGCACTGGGGAAATAGACACTGTCCTATCCAGGAGCTCACAGCGAGGAGGGGAAGCAGGTATGTAAATAGCGTACTGCAGTGAGGATAAGTGACTACAAGGAACGGAGGGGGCTCGGAGGAGGAGTGATCGGCTCGGCCGGGGAGGTATGGGAGAAGGGTGGCTCCTTGGGCATGCAGAGTTCCCTGTCTGACCTCAGCACTAGGCAGCTCGGCTCAAGATTCTGTGTCTGCCCCAGCCCCATGTCCCTCCATGTCCAAGGAGGCAGGGCTGTAGTGAGGAGAGCCATCCCCATCCCCTTAAAACTTCTCCTATGTTCACGCCCACCCCAGGCTGACAGAGACCATCGAGCGCCTGCAGACCCAAGTGGAGGAGCTGCAGGCCCAGGTGGAGCAGCTTCGGGACCTGGAGCAGCTGAGGGTGCTCCGCGAGAAGCGGGAGCGCAGGCGCACCATCCACACCTTCCCCTGCCTCAAGGAGCTGTGTACCAGCCCCCGGTAGGTACTGCGCTAAGTCCCGGGACTGCCGGCCGGAGAGGAAGGAGGCAGTGGACAGCAGGCAATAGGTGGGAGGGAGGGTCGGTGCCTCATCCAGGCCCTCAGAGAGACTGCTGCTGAGGACAATGACAGTGGCTGCATTTACAGAGCCCTGGCCATGTGCCACACTACTCTGCTGATTTAACTCATTGTCTACTGCAAGGTAGGTTTTATTTTGCCCAGCTACTCACACGAGAAGATTGAAGCTCAGAGGTTTATTTATTTATGTGGCTTATGCAGGGGTATGTGTGTAGTAAGGGTTCTAACCCAGGAGGGGTTAAGCTCTGTGCCTTGTAGTTCCCATTACATCCAAGACCAACAACCACTTCACCCATTAAGACCTGAGTTTTCAATTTTGAGAATATTTCAACAAAACTGGCACAGGTGCATTAAAATAGGTAGGAAATCCCAATCTAGGGCTTTTACATATTATATCAATTAATATTATATGTTATTATTATATTATATATCTTATTATTGTGTTCTTTTTTTTTTTTTCTTTTTGGTACTAGGGATTGAACCCAGGGCATTCTACCTCTGAGCTATACCTCCAGCCCTTTTTATTTTATTTTTTATTTTTTATTTATTTTATTTATTTATTTATTTGTGTGTGTGTGTGTGTGTGGTACTGGGGATTGAACCCAGGGACATTCTACCTCCAAGCTACATCCCCAGCCCTATATTTTATTCTTTATTTTGAAACAGGGTCTCACTCAGTTGCGGAGGGCCTCACTAAGCTGCTGATGCTGGCTTCAAACCTGTGATCCTCCTGTCTCTGCCTCCCAAGTACTGGGATTACAAGCATGTGCCACCATGCCCAGCTTTATTTGTTTATTTATTTATTTATTTATTTATTTATTTTTGTGGTGCTGGGGATTGAAATCAGGGTATTCTACCTCTGAGCTACATCTACAGCCCTATTTTATTTTTTATTTTGAAACAGGTCTCACTAGGTTGCAGAGGGTCTCACTAAGTTGCTGATGCTGGCTTTGAACCTATGATCATCCTTTCTCAGCCTCCCAAGTACTGGGATTACAAGCGTGCACCACTACGCCCAGCTCTAATTTTTATTTTGAAACAGGGTCTCACTAAATTGCTGAGACTGGCCTTTGAACTTGCCATTCTCCTGTCTCAGCCTCCCAAGTATGGGATTACAGGCATGTGCTGACATGCCCAGCTCTTATTACATTTAATATATTATATATAGATATTCCACATCTGGGATGATGCGACAAAAATGGGTTAATGTGCCAGGCATGGTGGTACATGACTATATAATCCCAGTGCTTGGGAAGCTCAGACAGAAGAACTGCAAGTTCAAGGCCTGCCTCAGCAACTTAGGAAGACACTATTTTAAAATAAAAAATGAGCTGGGCATGGTGGCACACGCTTATAATCCCAGTACTTGGGAGGCTGAGATAGGAGGATCGCAGGTTTGTGGCCAGCCCCAGCAACATGAGGCCCTCTGCAACTTAGTGACACCCTGTTTCAAAATAAAAAGAGCTGGGGGTGTATCTCAGAGGTAGAACATCCCTGGGTTCTCGGTAGCATACTCACACACGAGAAATGTGTTAATGTAAGAATACAGATCTAGCTGGGCGTGGTGGCACACACTTGTAATCCCAGTACTTGGGAGGCTGAGACAGAAGGATCATAGGTTTAAAGCCAGCCTCAGCAATTTAGCAAGGCTCTTAGCAACTTAGTGAGACCCCATCTCCAAATAAAAATAAAATAGTGCTGGGGGTGTAGCTCAGAGGTAGAATATCTCTGGGTTCAATCCCCACCATCACAAAAATAAAATAAAATAGGGCTGGGGATGTAGCTCAGTGATAGAGTGCCCCTGGGTTCAATCCCCAGTACCACCAAAAAAAAGAAAGAAAGAAAAAGAAGAGCAAGTTGTGGAAACTGTAGTGCCCAGGAGTTGCAACAGAGGCGAGCTGCCACCATTCCCAGGCCTCCAGGAGCAAGGAGCAAGGGGAAGGGAGATTACTGGAACCTAGAAAGTATGGAGAGAGCTGCCCCACTGGCACCAAGAGCCTGGGGAGACACACCCCACGGCCTCCCTGGAACCTCCAATTGCTGAGCTCTTGAGAGCAAGACCCCTGGCTGAGGCCGCTGTAGTGGACGGCAGAGAGCAGGAGAAGGGTAGAGAGAGGTGGAGCGCCATGGAGAGGGGCTGGTGTCAGTGTGGGCTTGGGGGCCTCGGCCGTGACCACCTGCCTCACTCCCCGCAGGTGCGAGGATGCCTTCCGCCTGCACAGCTCCTCGCTGGAGCTGGGCCCTCGGCCGCTGGAGCAGGAGAACGAGCGACTGCAGACCTTGGTGGGGGTGCTGCGCTCCCAGGTGAGCCAGGAGCGGCAGCGCAAGGAGCGGGCGGAGCGCGAGTACACCGCCGTGCTGCAGGAGTACACGGAGCTGGAGCGGCAGCTGGGCGAGATGGAGGGCTGCCGCCTGCGCGTGCAGGAGCTCGAGGCCGAGCTGCTAGAGCTGCAGCAGATGAAACAGGCCAAGACCTACCTGCTGGGCCGGGACGACCACCTGGCCGAGGCCCTGCTGGCACCCCTCACCCAGGCCCCGGAGGCTGACGACCCTCAGCCGGGCAGCGGAGACGACCCTGGCGCCCAGGACGGTGTCTCCTCGCCAGCCGCCTCCCCGGGCCACGCGGTGCGCAAGAGCTGCAGCGACACGGCGCTCAACGCCATCGTGGCCAAAGACCCAGCCAGCCGGCACGCGGGCAACCTGACGCTGCATGCCAACAGCGTGCGCCGGCGCGGCATGTCCATCCTGCGGGAGGTGGACGAGCAGTACCACGCGCTGTTGGAGAAGTACGAGGAGCTGCTGAGCAAGTGCCGACAGCACGGGGCCGGGGTGCGGCACGCGGGCGTGCAGACCTCGCGGCCCATCTCCCGGGACAGCTCGTGGAGGGACCTGCGTGGGGGCGAGGAGGGCCAGGGGGAGGCCAAGGCCGGCGAGAAGAGCCTCAGCCAGCAGGTGGAGGCCGTGGACAAGCGGCTGGAGCAGAGCCAGCCCGAGTACAAGGCGCTCTTCAAAGAGATCTTCGCCAGGATCCAGAAGACCAAGGCGGACATCAACGCCACCAAAGTCAAGACGCATAGCAGCAAGTGACCCTGGCCCGGCCTGCAGCCTCCCCCGGGGCTCCAGACCGTGGGATCCCTCAGGCCTGGACTGCACAGCCTCCAGCGAGTGAGAGCCCCTTCTAGCAGCAATATATCGCAGCAGGTGGTCTCTCCCCAGGTCCGTGAGGAAGGAGGCTGCTCTGATCTGGGGACATGCCTGTTCCCTTCTGATGGGACAGCCAACCTGTCCCGCCTCCCAGGAGCCCTCGGCCACCCCGCTTCAGCCCCGATGGCACAGCTCAGTTTCAAAGCCAAACGTCCCTACTCTTTGCTAGGGTTCCCACCTTCTCCGGCCCCCCGGCTTTCGGACCCTGGGCCTCACCCTCAGGTTTGTGGCCAGGCTTCTGAAAGCCATCCTGGATCAGTTGGCTGTTTTTTTTTCTTTCAAAGTTCAGTTTTTCTGAGAGATTTGCAATGCAAGGTCTCCTGGAGGCCTTGCCACAACTGGAAACACTTGAAAGGGGACCCCTCGAGCCAGCTGCTGCAGGTTCCTGGGAGCTCCTGGACCACCCACTGCTTCTTGCCAGCCGTGACGCGCTCTTTCCCTTAGCACCAGCTGTCCCACCCCTGTGAGCAGGTCACAGATGGCTCCCTGCCTTGCAGAGCAGGAGGCCTCAGCCAGGCCCCCCAGTCCAACCCTGGCAGGGACCCTCACCCACTGCAGATCTGTAGCCAATCGGAAGAGGGGAAGAGGGAGCCCCTCGACAGCCATACACGAGTGGTGCCCTCCCCCCTGTTTCCCTCAGAGCCAACCTCCCCCAGTGCCAGCTCCGGAAATGCCCTGTGGGCATTAAGCCTTCCAGGGGCCGGGATGGTGGGGAGCCCCCTGTGTCTGCACACAGCCTCTGCCTCCCTTCTCTGCGCCTGCCCCCATCTCAGGGACTATGACGTCTCATTCACTTCGCACTCCCCCCTGGCCAGCCCTGACGCAGGTCACATCTGCAGCCCCACATGACCTGGGCATGTGCCACCAGCCTGTGGTCCCAGTGTCCATCTGTCCCCCTTCACTGGGGACTGCCTAAGACTCTCACCCCACACTGAGTAGTATCAAATCGGGATGGGATGAGAAATAAGTTCCCTCCCTCCCGCCTACAAAATGCCTGCTCTTCACCTCCCAACTTTTGGGGGGCTTCTGAAGCCCCAGCAGGGTCAGAGATTCCATCTTTTGGTTTAAGACCTCAGAGAGTCTCTGCTTTAGAGCTAAGAGATGCCCAGGTCCCCGGCTTGCCCTCGGCAGTCCTTCAGGACTCCGGTCCCTTCTGCCACCCTTCCTGAGACCCCAGAGATCGGAGGAGCCATACAATCCAGCGGAAGGCAGTGGCCCAGGCCTCTGTGCCGGGCCCAGTGGGCACCTTCATGCCTTATTATTTCTAATGGGTAAAGGGGTTTTCTTAACAAGCATGCCCGAGATTCTTCGAGATGCCACCTCGTCCTGGGCGGCAGTGTGCTGCCAGCTGGTGGCTAGGTTCTTCCGTTCACGCAACTTGGAACCTTTTGTCCTTTGGGGCTGGGCAGTTCCCAGCCCTCCATGTGTCTCTGTCATCTTGGGGAGGGGGGTGTTGGGGGGAGCTCTGTCCTGTTCGCTCCCCAGCTCTGTAGCAGCCAACCAGCGTCACCTTTGAAGTACTCATGAGAGAAATATATTTACAAATGCTTTATTCTCTTCTTTAATAAAAATGCACCAGTATTCTAAAAGTAGAAATGGCCCTGGAGCCATGGTCCTGTCTCTGTGTGCCTCACAGGCCCGCCTCCTGTCACACACCACCGCAGGCCAGGAAGGTGCCTGAGCTCCACTCCCGTCCCCTCCACCTTTCCTCTGGAGCTGTTTCGTGCTTGAATTCTCAGCCTCTCCCTGCTCACCTGTGATCTGCATCCAAATAGTTCTAACTAGCAGGCTCTCAGAGAAAGTCTTCATATTTTTGTTGTTGTTGTTGTTGTTGTTTGTTTGTTTTGTTTTTGAGGCTGGGGATTGGACCCAGGGGCATTCTACCTCCAAGCTATACTCCCAGCCCTATAGCCCTATTTTATTTTATTTATTTTTATTTATATTTTTATTATTTTTGGTAGCACTGGGGATTGAACCCAGGGGCATTCTACCTCCGAGCTACATCCCCAGCCCTATTTTATTTATTTTTTTTATTTTGGAACAGGGTCTCAGTAGGTTGATAAAAGTCTTACTATTTGCTGAGGCTGTCCTCGAACCTGCAATCCTCCTGTCTCAGCCTCCCAAGTACTGGGATTACAAGCATGCGCCACCACGCCCCTCTCCTATTTTATTTTTTATTGGGAAACAGGATCTTGCTAAGTTGCTGAGACTGTCCTCAAACCTGTGATCCTCCTGTCTCAGCCTCCTGAGTTACTGGGATTACAGGCATGCATCACCGTGCCCAGCTATGCCAGTCATGCTGGGGAGACTGGTGAACAAAACAGACAGGGCCCCTATTCCCTTGGAGTTTACACTCTGGTGTGGGGAGATTTCCCCCCAGACCAACTGAAATAAACCAAAGGTAAGGTGATGGAAAGACTGGGGCAGAAAGGTGGTGGTACATCAGCTAAGGCATGTGTGCTCAACAGGGGTGGACAAATTATTTTTTTAATCATAATCTTATGTGTAGATATATACATATAGTTCATGAAGAGCTATACAGTATAATTGGTGTTAAAGTCTCATGGGGAGCTGGGTATGGTGGCGCTTGCTTGTAATCCCAGTACTTGGGAGGCTGAGACAGGAGGATCGCAGGTTCAAGGCCAGCCTCAGCAACTTAGGCCCTCTGCAACTTAGAAAGACCCTGTTTCAAAAATAATAGCCAGGCGTGGTGACGCACACCTGTAATTCCGGTACTTGGGAGGCTGAGACAGGAGGATTGCAGGTTCCCAGCCAGCCTCAGCTACTTAGTGAGGCCCTCGGCAACTTAGTGAGACACTGTTTCCAAATAAAGAATTAAAAATAGGGCTGGAGGTGTAGCTTGGAGGTAGATGCCCCTGGGTTCAATCCCCAATGCTGCAATAAACAAACAATAGGGCTGGGGGTATAGCTAGGAGGTAGAATGCCCCTGGGTTCAATTCCCAGTCTCACACACACACACACACACACACACACACACACACACACACAGTCTCATGGGAGCCTTTTCACCACCATGACATCAAAAGCAAAGAAGAAAGCTGTCCCTCCCAAAGTTGAAGCCGAAGCACAAGTTTGAACTCTAAGAAGGCTGTACCGAAAGGAGGCCACAGCCACAAAGAGAAGATCTGCGTGTCACCCACCTTCCAGCAGCCCAGATATCCCTGGAAGGGTACCCCCTGGAGAAACGAGCGCGACCACTCTGCCTTGGGTTCCCCAACCATGGAGTTGACCATAAAGAAGACAAAAGAAGCCAGGTGTGGTGGCACACACCTGTAGTCCTAGTACTGGGGAGGCTGAGACAGAAGGATTGCAGGTTTGAGGCAAGCCTCAGCAACTTAGCAAGACCCTGTTTCAAAATAAAAAAACAAGCCGGGCGTGGTGGCGCACGCTTGTAATCCCAGTACTTGGGAGGCTGAGATCAGAGGATCCAGGTTTTCGGCCAGCCTCAGCTACTTAGTGAGGCCCTCCGCAACTTAGCGAGACCCTGTTTTAAAATAAAGAATAAAAAAATAGGACTGGGGATGTAGCTTGGAGGCGGAATGCCCCTGGGTTCAATCCCCAGTACCGCAAAAAAAAAAAAAAAACAAAAAACTTTGCAATCAGTCTTCATTTCACAGAGGAGGCCCAGCCCTCACCAAGCCTGCCGGCCCCCGGGGTCCTGGCCTCCACCTCCCCCAGCCCAGTCGCTCCCTGGGCCTGCTCTGCTCTTTCCTCTGGTTCTTCCCCAGCCTTGGTCTCTGCTCAGTCATCACACCTGTCAAAGTGCCGCTGACCAGTCCTGTGTAGTGTT
>PVJS01025363.1:12724-28008 GCA_004027185.1 Glis glis
TTTTTTTTTTTTTTTGCGGTACCGGGGATTGAACCCAGGGGTGTTCTACCTCCGCGCTACACCCTCGGCCCTATTTTTTATACTTTATTTTGAAACCGGGTCTCACAAAGTTGCATAGGGCCTCACTAAGTAGAGAGAGGGGGAGAGAGAGAGAGAGAGACAGAGAGACAGAGAGAGAGCTGAGGCTGACCGCAAACCCGGATCCTCCGGTCTCCGCCTCCCAAAGTACTGGGATCCGGCCCTATTTTTTATACTTTATTTTGAAACCGGGTCTCACGAAGTTGCAGAGGGCCTCACTAAGTAGAGTCTTGTGGGGTTTTTTATGGTGAAAAAAATTGAATATTTCAAATCAACCAGCTGGACTCAGTTTGGATGATCCTAATTTTGTTGGCAACACCCACAATAGCATAATCAGGAGCCGGGAGGACATGAGTTCTTCTCTCCATCGGGCCTCATCAGGATGTTGACATTGGCCACACCAATGTCAGAGTTTCTTCACAGCCTATTGGCTGGTACCTCTTGACCTCGACATCCACAGGGGATGCAAGGTTTTAAATGCCCGGCTTGCAAGGTTGAAAATATGCTTTACCAAGCCAGGCGTGGTGGCACACGCTTGTCATCCCAATACTTGGGAGGCTGAGACAGGAGGATTGCAGGTTTGCGGCCAGCCTCAGCTACTTAGTGAGGCCCTCCACAACTTAGTGAGACCCTGTTTCAAACTAAAAACAAATAAAAAAGGGCTGGGGGTGTAGCTCGGAGGTAGAATGCCCCTGGGTTGAATCCCCTGTAGCACGCGCACAATAATAAAGTTACAGTTCCTTTTTTCTTTTTTTGCAGTACTAGGGATTGTACCCGGGAGTAGCTTTACCCCTGAGATACATCCCTAGCCCCAAGTCCTTTTTTGTTTTTCATTTTGAGACAAGGTCTTACTAAGTTGCTTATGGTAGCCTCGAACTTTTGATCCTCCTGCCTCTGCCTCCTGAGTAGCTGGGATTACCACTGAGAGCCTCTGTGCCTCGCTAACTTACAGTTTCTTTCCCCTTTCCTGTTATTCTCCTTCCTACCTATCCTTCTTTCTTCTATCCTGCTCCACTCAGTCCCATTTCTCCCGGAAGGCTCCCCATTCTGGATGGTTCCCAGCGGCAGCAGGTGAGAGAGCTTGCCAGCTGCTCCTCTCCACCCCAGGGCAGCTCGTCTCACTCTCTCCTCCACTCTCACTTCTCCTAGAATCCAGGCCACCAGATGGCCCGAGCAGACTGTGTTTGTTTGGGGCCATGGAAACCTGCAGCTTCCTTTTCCTATGACTCTGGGTCAGGTGCAGGCTGGAGCCCAGCCTTACAGCAAAGATGTCATGGAACAGCTCTGACTTTATTACTCATAATCCTTAGCCCTAGACCTGAGTGAATCTGGCTTTGCTCCCGGTAGCTTATTCTAGTCACCATGGAGACGTCTCTGTTTCCTCTGGGGTCTTGGGACTAAGTCAGACAGGGAGAGACCCAGGAGACTCTCCTTCCAGTCTAGAGCCCAAAAGGAATATGCCAATTGCCAACCCTTCGTTGTTTGAGTTTACAAAGCCAATGCCTGGAAAATGTTTTAATCCAATGATGCTGAGATGGTACAGGCTTGATGAGTCTCCTGTTGCAATCAGCCAACATCTACAGGAGATATTTAAGATGGACCAGGGGCATATTTTGCAAGGTAATTATGCCTTTTCCTAAAAATAGAACTCTTCATTAAGAAACCACCATAAGTATTACTAACAATTATGAACATTTATTGAGCTCTGTTTTTCTTCACACACTGCCTCTCAACTAAGTCGCTTAAGTTAGGATTATCCGTTTTCACACACTGCTGGCTCTACTTTGAACCTTTTTTAGAATTAGAACTGCTCAGTTCTGGAGTTCATGTCTTAACAGCACTATAAAAGCGCTCTGCGTAGCCTGCAGTCCTCTGAATTCTCTACCTACCTCACCACTCTCTCCTTGTCTCCTGGCTGGAAGAAACCAACATCATGCTCCCTAAAGCTGGAGGGAGAAGACTGGGGTCCACGTTTAGGAAACGATTCTTTCCATGCCTGCCTCCCACTCCTGCACAGTCACTGGGTATAAGCCATCTCTACTAATGCTTGTACTCAGGGGGGTTTCCTTATTGACTGGTAAAAAATAATAAATAAATAAATAAATAAATAAATCTGATGTCCTAAAACTACCTGAACCTAACCTTCAAAAACAAATTTCCACAGAATTCACTTGATCAATATTTACGGAGGGCCCACGATGTGCCATGTTCTGGGGGCTTGCAATACAGCAGGCAGCAGGTGCCCTGTTGGACCTTACATTCTGGCTGAGACAGACAATTAAATTAGAAAAATAGCCAGGCGTCATGGCACCTGCTTGTAACACAGTACTTGAGGAGGCTGAGACAGGAGGATCGCAGGTTCGCAGCCAGCCTCAGCAACTTGTAAGGCCCTCCACAACTTAGTGAGACCTGTTTCAAAATAAAGAATAAAATAGGGCTGGGAGTGTAGCTCAGAGGTAGAATGCCCCTGGGTTCAATCCCCAGTACCGCAAAATAATAGATGATAAATGATGATAGATAGATAGATAGATAGATACATAGATAGATGATAGATACATAGATAGATGATAGATAAATGATAGATGATAGATAGATAGATAGATATAGATAGATGATAGATAGAAAAATAAAGTTGGGTGCGTTAAAAGGGAAAACCAACCCCCCCAAAAAACAAAGGTTAGAGAGCAGAATAAAGGGGATGAGGAGCCCGGAGTCTCACTGATGTGTTTGATGTGGGCATTCAGAAAGATCCCAGAGGAGGGGACAGAATCAGACATGGCGACAAGTGGTGTTTCTAGGCGACAAGGGATCCGGGGTTCTTTTCACTGTGAGGCTCCCTTGGGACTCGCTGTCTGGCCACCTTCTGCCCCATGCCAATCCGGCCGACCCGGGAGCAAAACCGAGGACGCTCGCAGCTCGCCGCCTCCGGGCCCCAGAAAGCGCGCGGAACCAAAGTCCTGAGGGCGGCGCGAGCTTACGGACCTCGGGGAGCGAGCGCGCACCGGAAGCTGCGCAGAGGCCAAAGATGGCGGCCACCTGGTGCCTGCGCTGGGCACTGCGCCGAACTGGAGCCTCGCTACTCCCAGCGCCCGCGCGCTGCCCTCACCGGGCTCTGCACAAGCAGGTAGACGGCACGGAGTTCCAGAGCATCTACAGCCTGGACAGGCTCTACCCCGAGTCCAAGGGCTGCGACACCGCCTGGAAGGTCCCGGTGAGCCGGGAAGGGCAGGACGGAAGGGGCGTTTCCTCCCGCGCGCGGCTGGGTGACGTCAGGAAGCCGGGGCCCCGGGGGCTGGCCGCGCGTGCAGCCACGTCCAAGGGGTAGCGGCGGGAGGAAAGCCACGATCGCCGCGGCGATCCGCGTTCCCCAGGGGCTGGGACAGCAGGGATGCTGTGACGCTCGGTGTGGCTCGAGGTGGGCGGGCGCAGACAGCCGGCTAGACGGGCTTCTTTCAAGACCACCAGCTTTTCCGCATTTGCTTCCTGGGCCTCAGATTCTAATTCTTGTACCAGGGAAAATGTGGGCATTCTGGCCCTCCAAAGTGGACGGTGAAGAGAGAGACTGGCAAATCGTTTGCTACCGTTTGGAACGTTACACGGTCTATCGCCTCTAGTAACTCCACCTTGTCTGAAAAAGCAGGGCTTCTCCTTAGTGCCTCAGGATGCATCTATTGAGCGCCCTGTGTGCAGGTACTGCATCAAGGCAGAGCAGAGGAGATAGAACCCACCCAATTCTGCTGAGCGTGCACCCACAGGACTGGAAGATAATACAGTATTCAGTCTATTCAGTCACTCACTCATTCAACAAACATTGAGAACATTCTGCAGTGTGCTGGGTGGGGATATAGAGTAGAGAAAACAAAAATCCTAATGCTGTGGAATTTATACTCTACTGGGCGAAAAGTAAAATAATATAGCCGGGTGTGGTGGCGCACACTTGTAATCCCAGTACTTGGGAGGCTGAAACAGGAGGATCTCAGGTTCGCAGCCAGCCTCAGCTACTTAGTGAGGTCCTCTGCAACTTGGACCCTGTTTCAAAATAAAGAATAAAAAAAATAGGGCTGGGGGTGTAGCTTGGAGGTAGAATGCCCCTGGGTTCATTCCCCAGTTCTAAAATTAATAATAATAATAATAATAGAATGTGTGCAATAATACTTTGGAGAAAGTAAAGCCCAGAAGGAAAAGAGAATGCTAGAGGTAGAGGATAGGGTTGCAGTTTTAAGTAGGGTGGTCTGGGAAGCCCGCAGTGAAGAGGTGACATTTCAGTAAAGACTTGGAAGGAGCAAGACAGTGAGCCCTGAGAACCCTAGAGAGGAGAGTCTCTCAGAGGGAACACAGTGCAGCCACCTTAAAGCAGTAGAGTGCGGGACAGCTGTGGCTGAGCAGGGCAGTCAGAGGAGGTGGAGCTAAAGAGAGGGGTGGATGGGGAAAAGCCTGTTCATAGGGTTTACTGGCCTCTAACCATTCCTCTGAATGCAGTAAGACTTATTGGAGGATGTGAGGCAGAAGAATGGAATGATGCAACTTAGTTTTACAAGGATCACTCTTATAGAGTGGACTGGGAGATGGCAAGAGCAGGGAGGCAAGTTAGGAGACTGTCATAATATAAGCAAGAAAAGATAAGCAGGGCAGAAGCAATAGCAGTCTTGAGAATCGGTCAGATTCTAGATAATGTTTTGATGGGAAAACCCATAGAATTTGCTAATGGATTGGATATGAAAAGTGAGAATAAGAGTGGAGTTAAAGTCTAAGAAGGCGTGGTGGCACACGCTTGTAATTCCAGAACTTGGGAGGCTGAGACAGGAGGATCGCAGGTTCACGGCCAGCCTCAGCTACCTAGTGAAGCCCTCCGCAACTTAGTGAGACCTTGTTTCAAAATAAAGAATAAAAAATAGGGCTGGGAGTTAGCTTGGAGGTAGAATGCCCCTGAGTTCAATCCCCAGTACCAAAAAAAAAAAAAAATGTCTAAGGCCTTGAGCAATGGAAGGATTGAGTTGCCATTAAGATAAGAGAGTGGCATGAACATTAATTCTCTGTTTATTCATTCAACAAAGGTTGATTGTGTACTTCCTGCATCAGGCACTGTTCCTAGCATAACAGATACAGCCCTGATAGGCAAACACAGGATCCCTGCTTCAGGAGCTTATGTTCTAGTGGAAGGAGCAGACAGTTAACAAGTGGGGAAAACATCAGGTAGTGAGAAGCCATAGAGTGAACTGAGCAGGATGCTGTGGTGGGCAATACTTGGAGCTTCTTCATGTTGTTGGAGGGAAGTACCCCGTGAAGAGGCCTGAAGTTTGAGGTGTCCATTGGGCATCTGAGAAGGGACATTGAGTAGCAGCTAGCTGTATGGGACTGGAGTTGAGCATAGAGGTTTGTTTGAACCAGAAAGTGGGAGTCAGCAACATAGATGGTAATGTCATTAGCATAGTGTTCCAGGGAAAGAGGACGGGGCATGTCAGCACTTAAAGATTGCAAAGAAGCTGGGCATGGTGGTGCACGCTTGTAATCCTGGTACTTGGGAGGCGGAGACCACGCGCCAGCCTCAGCTACTTAGTGAGGCTTCCGCAACTTCGTGAGACCGGGTTTCAAAATAAAGTATAAAAAATAGGGCCGGGGGTGTAGCTCGGAGGTAGAATGCCCCTGGGTTCAATCCCCAGTACCGCAAAAAAAAAAAAAAAAAAAAAAAAAAGATTGCAAAGAGCTAGCAAAGGAGAGTGAGAAAGAGGCATAAGAAGAGGAAAAGCCAGGTGGGTAGCTCCGGAGGAAGAGGAAGAGCAGACTTCAGATAGAGGGTAAGGTCCGTGATCTTCAGAGCTGAGGAGAGGTGAGCAGGATGAGATTTCACCTCCAAATAATTCTGAGATAAAAGGGATAAAGGTAGCCAGAGGGGTATAGATGAGGATGCTTTGGGCTTGCAGGGTCAGAAAAGCCTCAGAGGGGGTGGTGTTTGTGCCTGTGGACCCAAGGGTTCAAGGCTGAATGGCATTGCTGCTGGGCAAAGAGCTCTGGGAGAGACGCCGAGGTGAGAAGGCCTAGGGCAGGTAGTTCATTTGGCCATGAACCTTCAGCGCAGCGATAGGAGGCCCTGTTCAAGGCAGACCCCCTCACATGCTAGCCTGTATGGCCCTACGAGGAGCAGGGTGGCCCGTGAGGCTTGTTGCTCCAGGTTGGCAGAGGGCGTTACTTCGGGAGTCTCCCCTCAACACATTCCAGGAGCCAGGCCTCTGATGGTCCAAACACTAGCTAAGACACTAGCTCCAGGGACAGCTGGAGATTTCACGTCTGTCTTCCTGGCAGAGTGTTTCTGAAGTAGTGCCTCTGGAGTCCAGGGGATACTTTTTCTGTCACTCTGTTATGTTGGTTTTGCTGGGGACCTGGAAATAGTAACGTATTACATTTGTGTTGTGGCTTTACTTTTGTGTAAAGTTAGGAGTCACCCATCAGGTTATACTTACTTGACCCTGTACATTACATTACAGGATGATGCAAAGCAAGCCAGCAATGACATCCCTCTGGGTAAGTGATTTTGTTTTAATAAAAACTAGTCATTTCAAGCTGGGCATGATGGCACCTGCCTGTAATCCCAGCTACTCACAGGGCTGAGGCAGAAGGATCACAGTTGAGGCCTTTTATTTTGAAACCCTGTCTCAAAACTAAAAAAAACCCTTGTAATCCCAGTACTTGGGAGGCTGAGACCGGAGGATCGGAGGATCCGGGTTTGCAGCCAGCCTCAGCTACTTAGTGAGGCCCTCCACAACTTAGTGAGACCCTATTTCAAAATAAAGAATAAAAAATAGGGCTGGGGGTGTAGCTGGGATGTAGAATGCCCCTGGGTTCAATCCCCAGGCTGCAAAAATAAATAAATATAAACAAAACTGGGACCCCTAGAAGAAGGGGGCCATTGCCAAGGTCACAGAGTGACTGAGCCAGTGTTCAAAGCAGGGGCTTCCCGTGCCAGACAAGTCCTCACTTACCCAGCTTTTTTTTTTCTTTGTTACTGGGTATTGAACCCAGGGGCATTCTACATCCAAGCTGCAGCCCCAGCCCTTTTGAGTGCCACCGTGCCTGGCTTTCCCCTGCTTTATTTTATTTTATTTTTTATTTATTTATTTTTGTGTGTGTGGTACTGGGGATTGAACTCAGAGGCATTCTACCTTCGAGCTATACGCCCAGCCCTATTTTATTTTTATTTGGAAACAGGGTCTCGCTAGGTTGATGAGAGTCTCACTACTTGCTGAGGCTGTCCTAGAACCTGTGATCCTCCTGTCTCAGCCTCCCAAGTACTGGGATTACAGGCTTGCACCACCACACCCAGCCTCAGCAAATGTTTTTAACACTGATGGTGAGCTAGGCTCTGGGAACACAGAATAAATCAGACACAGTCCTGCCCTCTTGGAGCTCACAGCCCATGGGGATTTCATGTTCACCACACTTTGAAATACATGAAATTGACTGTTAGTTTGAGCTTTTGAAAGAGTCCTTGCTGAGCCGGGCATGGTGGCGCACGCTTGTAATCCCAGTACTTGGGAGGCAGAGACCGGAGAATCTGGGTTCACGGCCAGCCTCAGCAACTTAGTAAGGCCTTCCGCAACTTAGTGAGACCCAGTTTCAAAATAAAGTATAAAAAAAAAAAGGGCTGGGGCTATAGCTTGGAGGTAGAAGGCCCCTGGGTTCAATCCCAGGTACCTCAAAAAAAAAGAAAGAGTCCTTGCTTTAAAACAAACAGCACATAGCTGGGCATGGTGATGCACACCTGTAATCCCAGTACAGGAGGATCTCAGGTTCGAGGACAGCCTCAGCAAGTAGTAAGACTCTCATCAGCCTAGCAATACTCTGTTTCAAAAAATAAAATAAAATAAAATAAAAATAAAACAGCAAGCCAGGCTGTAATCCCAGTCCTTGGGAGGCTGAGACGAGGATCACAGTTTTACGGCCAGCCTCAGCTACTTAGTGTGGCCCTCCGCAACTTAGTGAGACCCTGTTTCAAAATAAAGAATTAAATAGGGCTAGGGGTGTAGCTCAGAGGTAGAATGCCCCTGAGTTCCATTCCCAGTGCCACACAAAAAACAAACAAACAGCAAACAGCTAGGACAGAAGGATCTGGTAGAATAAGCTAGACCAGAAGCAGACGACTCAGCCATAACTCAGTCATAATTTTACTTCCTCTGCTGTCTGCGTAACCTTGGGGAGCCACTTGCCGTTGATTTCAATTTTGACACCTGTAAATACTCTACAGTTTTACTGATCTGCAGGTTACATTTGTGTGTGTGCATGTGCATCTGTGTGTGCGTGCACGTGCAAGTAAAAGAGAGAGGTGTAATAGGAATAGTTATGTTGATAGTTAACGAGCAATTTGCACATCTGGCCATGGGCTAATCATGTGTGTGCGTTCTTCCATTTTACAGATCGCTTGACAATATCTTACTGCCGGAGTAGTGGACCTGGGGGGCAGAACGTTAACAAAGGTACTGGCGCCTTGGTCTTTTCTTTTGCTTTAAAACTTGACTGGGAGAGGGGTTTGAGGAGGAAGCTCTATGTTTATGTTCATGTGGAATAAAGGGATTTTTCAGCAAGAGCTTAAATACCGACAGCTTATAATAATCCTCTTTATTCTTTTGAATGTCTGATTCTTAGGCTCTCAGCTGTGGGTTGCTAGGACTAGGATTGGCTTGTGAGGCTAAACAAAGAGAACTCACAGTGTGAGCCGGCAGCCAGCTCCAAGAACAGGTTCCTCCATTCTTGTGGAACCATTCCCCCCTTTCTTTCAGAAACCAGTAAAACTGTAAGAGAAGCACTGGATGTTTGGTTACCAGAGTCTATTTTTATCCCAGAGAGCCTCACTGTCTGCAGGCTTGTCCCATGGCCAGCTTTAACATAGGCTAGACTGTGCATGGCGAAGTGTCTGCCCCCCCTTGGTTTTCAGATGGCCACTGGTCCCCTGGGCGTTGCGCCTTCCTGAGTGTCTCAGTGACTAGTGCTGCCTTCTCCTTTCCTCCACAGTGAATTCCAAGGCTGAAGTCAGGTTCCATCTGGCCACGGCTGACTGGATTGCAGAGCCAGTGAGACAGAAGATTGCTGTCACGGTAGCCACCCTCCCTGTCTTTCCCTGCAGATTCTTCAGTGGCTTTTCAACCTTTACTCTACAGGACCCCACCTTTTCCTTTTGTTCTTGCAGCATAAAAATAAGATCAACAGGTCAGGAGAGCTGATACTCACCTCTGAAATCAGTCGCTATCAGATGCGGAATCTGGCAGATTGCCTACAGAAAATTCGAGACATGATCGCTGAGGCGAGCCAGACGCCCAACGAGCCATCCAAAGAAGATGCCCAACTTCGGAGAATCAGGTACTGGGAAGCATCCTCGGCTGCTGTAAACGGATTTGAGTGGATATCCAAGTCCACATTCTCACTGCTGCAATCCAAAGCCCTGACCGTGTAACTTAGAGGAAGGAAGATGTATTTGCTCACGGTTTCCTTAGGGGACCTGGGGGTTCAGCCCATGTGAGGCCGGGGACCACAGATCTCAGGGCATGGCGGCGGTGGGGAGCAGAGAAAGGAAGAGCCCAAGACTTTGTTCCTCACATCCTAGAGGCCGGAAGCAAGAGAGTGAGCTAGGGGAGGAGGAACCATGAATAATCCCCAAGGCAGCAGCCCCAGGGACCCACCTTCTCCAGCCACACCCCACCAGCCTGGGCCACCACCCAGATACGTCCATCACAGTGGGTGTATCGGTTGCTGCAGTTACAACCAGGCCCTGCTTCTGACATTGCTACCTTGTTTCCATGAGGGGGAGGGGGCATTCTATTTCCAAACCATTACACTGGACAAGGGCTGCACAGGTGAGAAGGGAAGCCAGGTGTGCTGGGGTCTCCACCAAGTGCCATGAAAGGGCCTGGTGGACTAGCAGAAGCCTGCTCTAGAGTACCGAGTACCGGGCCTCTTCCACGTGGCAGTGATTCAGCATATCAATGGCAAAGATGGCGCTGGCAGACCCCTCGGAGGGAGGTCCCGCAGATAGCCCCACCTAGCCTCAGGAGGGCTATGATAGGCAGGTACCTCCTTCCGTGCTCACAGACGACAGGTGCCTCTACCTATGGTAGGTTACAGGGGGGCGTGGTGACCCGACCCGTCGCGTGCCATTGGGTCACACCCTACTGCTTGCGAGTTTCCTGTATGGCCTCTACTATAAAAGAGGGATTTGGCTTTCTAATAAACGAGATTGTGCCAGACATGTCTCCCGGTCCGAGGTATGGTTTTTCGGGCCGTCAGCGTCTGCTCCCCCGTCAGCATCCGTACCACTCCCGGGCAGGCCCCGAGACAGGTGAAGTCCAAGAGCCCAGTGGCCTGTGGAAAGCTGCGGGAAGGGGCAGGACTCGGACCTGCACAGAGGTGTGCGTTCGGCCAGCGCTGCTGGCTGGCTGCTCCGCTAGGCGCTCAGCTTCCTGCTCCTCTCACCCTCAAAAGCACCAATTGGGCATCTGGGCCTCATCACAGTCTTTTTGTTTTCAGGATAGAGAACATGAATCGGGAAAGGCTGAAACAAAAGAGAATAAATTCTGCCGTAAAGACAAGCAGGAGGGCGGATGTGGAGTGAGATCAGCCCATGCAGCCGGCAAAAACCACTCCTCAGGGCGTCGGGCAGCGCAGCTGAGGGGCCGCACCACCATGAGGATATTTCTCTTTTTATTTTATTGTATTTTTTGCTGTTAATGCTTGTCTGTGACACTGGAACCATCACAGGAATGGTCCTTTGTAATGAGGGTTGCAGGCACTGGTCGCGGGTCTTCAATGGCAATCACTGTGTTGCTAAACCTTAGTTATCCGTTGACTGTATCATGAGCTGCAATAAACTTATGAGCTCAAAAGTTTTCGCGTCTCACTCACGGTTCCTGCCTCGGCACTGACTGGCAGCGCGGTGCAGGGGACAGAGGGTTCTGGGTCTGCGCTCAAGGGGCACAGCCAGGCAGGAGGGCTGAGCTAGTGAGCAGGCATTTGATCTGGGCCTTGAAGAAGGTACAGTTTTAATCAGTAGAGAGGGGAGGACGACATGCTATTTGATGGAAACAATGTGAATACAGGAGACAAAGAGGCTGGAGAGCCGGAGGTAACAAGGAAGCCAGTGGTGCGGAGTAGCACATCTGTGCAGGGACTTGTGGGAAGTACATCCGCAGAGGTGGACAGGCTCCGTGTGAGAGGCGCCAACTCAAGGTAAAAGGTTCCATTCATTCGTTCATCCTGGTACTGGGATTGAACCCAGAGGCATTTTACCACTGAGCTATATCCCCATCCCTTTTTATTTGTTTATTGCTTTTTGAGACAGGGGCTCGCTAAATTGCTAGGCTAGCCTCAGACTTGAAATCCTCCTCCCTCACCCTCCTGAGTGGCTGGGATTACAGGCTTGTGCCATTGTGCTCAGCCAAGGTAAAAGTTTAGATTTTAAGAAACATAGGACCGGGCGTAGTGGCACACGCTTGTAATCCCAGTACTTGGTAGGCGGAGACCAGAGGATCCAGGTTCGCGGCCAGCCTCAGCTACTTAGAAAGAAAGAAAGAAAGAAAGAAAGAAAGAAAGAAAGAAGAGAGAGAGAGAGAGAGAGAGAGAGAGAGAGAGAGAGAAAGAAAGAAGAAAGAAAGGAGGGAGGGAGGGAGGGAGGGAGGGAGGAAGGAAGGAAGGAAGGAAGGAAGGAAGAAGGAAGAAAAACATGGAAGGAAGGAAGGAAGGAAGGAAGGAAGGAAGGAAGGAAGGAAGGAAGGAAGGAAGAAAAACATAGGTAGCCGGCTATGGTGGCACATGCCTGTAATCCCAGTCCTTGGGAGACTAAGACAGGAGGATCACAAGTTCGTGGCCAGCCTCAGCAACTTAGGCCCTCTGCAACTTAGTGGTACTTAGTACCACAAAAAAGAAAAGAAACATAGGTAATAGGGAGCCACTAAGAATTTGAGTGGGAAGAAGCATTGTGTGTTAGGCGTATATTAAGCAGTGGGCTTCAGAGGCAGGGGGAGTGAGCTGGAACTAGAAAGAATTCTGCAGTCCTGCTGGTATGGGGACAGCATCCAGGCCAGCATGCTGGTGGATTACTTTGGATTACTTTGGCACATAGGAAGTTCTTTTATTTGTTGTTGTTTTGTTTCTTTCTTTTTTTTTTTTTTGCGGTACCGGGGATTGAACGCAGGGGCGTTCTACCTCTGCGCTACACCGCCGGCCCTATTTTTTATACTTTATTTTGAAACCAGGTCTCACGAAGTTGCGGAGGGCCTCACTAAGTAGAGACGGGGAGAGAGAGAGAGAGATCTGAGGCTGGCTGTGAACCCGGATCCTCCAGTCTCCGCCTCCTAAAGTACTGGGATTACAAGCGTGCGCCACCACGCCCGGCTATTTTTTGTCTTTTTGGTACTAGGGATTGAACCCAGAGACATTCTACCTCTGAGCTACACCCCCAGCCCTATTTTATTTTTCATTTTGAAATAGGGTCTCACCAGGAGGATCTCAAGTTTGTGGCCAGCCTCAGAAACTTAATGAGAGCCGGGCGTGCTGGCACACGCTTGTAATGCCAGTACTTGGGAGGCTGAGACTGGAGGATCCGGGTTTGCGGGCAGCCTCAGCTACTTAGTGAGGCCCTCTGCAACTTAGTGAGACCCTGTTTCAAAAAAATAAAAGAATTAAGCCAGGCGTGGTGGCGCATGCTTGTAATTCCAGTACTTTGAGAGGCGGAGACCAGAGGATCCGGGTTCACAGCCAGCCTCAGCTCGCTCACTCGCTCTCTCTCTCTCTCTCCCCCTGCCTCTCTCTCTCTCTCTCCCTCCCTCCCTCCCTGTCTCTCTCTCTACCTAGTAAGGCCCTCCGCAACTTCATGAGACCCAGTTTCAAAATAAAGTATAAAAAAATAGGGCCGGGGGTGTAGCACGGAGGTAGAACGCCCCTGAGTTCAATCCCCGGTACCGCAAAAAAATAAAGAATTAAAAATAGGGCCGGGGTGTAGCCCGGAGGTAGAATGCCCCTGGATTCAATCCCCAGTACCACCAAAAAAAAAAAAAAAAAAAAAAAAAAAAACTTAATGAAGCCCTCTGCAACTTAGTGACACCCTGTTTCAAAGTAAAAGAATAAAATCGGGTGGGGGTGTAGCTCGGAGGTAGAATGCCCCTGGGTTCAATCCCCAGTACCACAAAAAATAAATAAATAAAAAGAGAAATAGGGTCTCACTAAGTTGCTGAGGCTGGCCTTGAACCTACAATCCTTCTGTCTCAGTCTCCCAAATACTGGAATTACAAGCTGCACTACCTCACCTTAGAATGTTTATATTATTTTGCTCTAGTTCTCTCATTTGATAAATACCACATTGTGATGCTCCAAATGCAAGATAATGAGCTTTAGTAGTATATACACTGGGGCAGGGATCTTATTGTTCCCGTAGATGAGTCCAAACAAGGAAGAAAAGTCATTTATAAGCCAGGCCTGGTGGTGCTCGCCTGTAATCCCAGTACTTGGAGGGCTGAGGTAGGAGAATTGCGGGTTCAAAACCAGCCTCTGCAATATAGTTAGGTCTTCTGCAATTTAGTAAGACTCTGTTTCCAAATAAATAAAATGAGAGCCGGGTGTGGTGGCACACACTTGTAATTCCAGTAATTGGGAGGCTGAGACAGGAGGATTGCAGGTTTGTGGCCAGCCTCAACTATTTAGTGATTCCCTGTTCCAAAATAACAAATAACAAAATAGGACTGGCCTCCTTAGTGCAGTAGGCAGCGCGTCAGTCTCATAATCTGAAGGTCCTGAGTTCAAACCTCAGAGGGGGCAGTTATGTTTTGTTCCCAGGTCTCTTTATTTATTTATTTATTTATTTATTTATTTATTTTTTGCGGTACCAGGGATTGAACGCAGGGGCATTCTACCTCCGCGCTATGCCCCCAGCCCTATTTTTTATACTTTTATTTTGAAACCGGGTCTCACGAAGTTGTGGAGGGCCTCACTAAGGAGAGAGAGAGAGAGGAGAGAGAGAGAGAGAGAGAGAGAGAGAGCGCGAGCGTGGCTGAAGCTGACCGCGAACCAGGATCCTCCGGTCTCTGCCTCCCAAAGTACTGGGATTACAAGCGTGTGCCACCACGCCCGGCCCAGGTCTCTTTAAAAGGGAATTTGCTAGCCGGGCGTGGTGGCGCACGCTTGTAATCCCAGTACTTTGGGAGGCAGAGACCGGAGGATCCGGGTTCGCGGCCAGCCTCAGCTCTCTCGCTCTCTCGCTCTCTCTCTCCTTGTCTCTCTCTCTCTTTCTCTCTCTCCTTAGTGAGGCCCTCCACAACTTCGTGAGGCCCTCCGCAACTTCGTGAGACCCGGTTTCAAAATAAAGTATAAAAAAGAGGGTCGGGGGCGTAGCATGGAGGTAGAACGCCCCTGCGTTCAATCCCTGATACCGCAAAAAAAATAAAAAGAGGGAATTTGCTAGTAAACTACTAACCTATAATTCCTAACGGTTGGTTGGTTGGTTGGTTGGTTGGTGTGGATTTATGGTTGAACTGTAGTCAAAGATAAAAACAAGAAAAATGGAAGTCCCAGCCTTCTTAAGAGCCAAGTGTGGTGGCGCACACTTGTAATCCCAGTACTTGGGAGGCTGAGACAGGAGGATCCCAGGTTCGAGGACAGCCTCAGCTACTTAGTGAGGCCCTCCACAACTTGGTGAGATTCTGTTTCAAAATAAAGAATAAAAAATGGGCTGGGGGTATAGCTTGGAGGTAGAATGCCTGAGTTCAATCCCCAGTTCCGCAAAAATAATAAATAAATAAATAAATAAATAAATAGAAGATGCCGGGAGTGGTGGTGCACGCTTGTAATCCTAGTACTTGGGAGGCTGAGACAGGAGGATTTCCTGGCCAGCCTCAGCTATTTAGGCCCTCTGCAACTTAGTGAAACCCTGTTTTAAAATAAAAGAAAATGAGCCGGGTGTGGTGGCACACACTTGTAATCCCAGTACTTGGGAGGTGGAGACCGGAGGATCGCAGGTTCGCGGCCAGCCTCAGCTACTTAGTGAGGCCCTCTGCAACTTTGTGAGACCTGGTTTCAAAATAAAGGACAAAAAATAGGCCCGAGGGTGTAGCTCGGAGGTAGAACGCCCCTGGGTTCAATCCTCAGTTCCGCAAAAAATAAATAAATAAATAAATAAATAAAATAAATTGGAAGTCCAAGCCTTTTTTTTTTTTTTTTTTTTTTTTTTTTTT
>PVJS01025364.1:0-27923 GCA_004027185.1 Glis glis
AAAAAAAAAAAAAAGAATTCTGTGGCTTTAAACAAAAGTTTGCGTAAAGTTGCGAGCCCCTGCCTCTAGAACATTCAAAATGCAATGAGCTATTAGTAAGGCGACCACCAAGTCTGAGGGGAGAGAGACGCAGCAGTGCCATCTGTGCTGGGGTTACCTGTCAGGGCTGCGATGAGTAGGGACCCCCTTGTTCTTAAGAGCAGTCCTCTGGGGCTGCGATTATTTCAGCTCCTTCCAGTGCTAGATACAGTGCAAAGGCCTACTTCAGAGCTGTAGGACCTGGTCCCTCCACATCATTCAGAGGGCATTGTGATGCACCGTGGGCACAGGGCTTTGCTAGGCAATGCCTTTTAGGGCTTAGGCTTATAAAAAGTAGAGGGTGTGGGTGGCGCTGCACTGGCCCTCCGCCCTCTGCAAGCTAGAATTGAGGAAGCACAGTTGGTACAGGAGACTAGCTCTGCCTGGTACAAGACTAGATGAGGCGCCATCCTGCCGCTGACGGCATCGGAGCAGGCTTTTAATTGTTTAAAAATAGAATTCGAACCAATCCATGATGGGTCATAATGACACCACCTGAGAAGAACAGAAGGGCAAAGTCTTCATCCAGACCAACCCATATCAAAAACAAAAACAACGAAGCTGGGCATGGTGGCGCACACCTGGAATCTCAGTACTTGGGAGGCTGACATGGGAGGACTGCAGGTTTGAGGCCAGTTCGCTGTAATTTAGTGAGACAGACTGTGCTTCAAAATAAAAAATAAAAGCCGAGCGTGGTAGTGCATGGCTGTAATCTCAGTACTTGGGAGGCTGAGACAGGAGGACCACAGGTTGAAGGCCAGCCTCAGCAACTTAGCAAGACCCTGTTTCAAAATAAAAAATAAAAAGGGCTGGGGAGGTAGAATGCCCCACAGTTCAATCCCTAGTACCAAAAAAAAAAAAAAAAGAAAGAAAGAAAGAAAAGGAAAGGAAAGGAAAAAAAACTACAATTTGCAAGTAGGAAGTAAAATATTTCCATAAGATTCCAGATGGCACCTTAAAGAACCGTGATGGAGGCTGGGCTCCCAGTGGGAGCCTAACCCGCATGAACAGACACAAAATCATTTAATACCACAGTCATGGTGATGCAGCATTTTGTGGAAGGCAGACAAGCAAGGGGAAATTTAAATATAAGAATGGAAGCAATATCTGGGCCCACATGAAGGGAAATGATGAATGGTTCTCACCTGCTGAGTGAGCACCCCGCGCGCCGGGCCTTGCTTCTGCTGTGTGACTCCTCTGTCTCGGTCCCCACCACGACCACGGGAGGTAAATGTCTCTGTTTGGAATAACTGCTATGAGACGCTCAGGAGCTCGCTGAAGTCACGCAGTCAGGTGGCAGTGGATCTGGGACTCGAATCCAGCTCTTTATCACTGAAGCCCAGAGCGGATGACATGTTAAATTAAAATATGTCACTTTTTCATTTTAAGAATTATAATTCATGTTCTTTGTGGAGGGAAAAAAAAAAAAACAAACAAATCCCTACATTCTTCCTGAAAATATACTTGGCCATACAAAAAAGTACAAAGAAAGTTTAAAAATGAACATAAATCTTACCAGTCAGAAATGATCATTGTCTGCCATTGGTGAACCTCTGTTTAGATGTCCTCCTGGAAAGGTAAACAGATCGATGTTAAGAGTGAGAAATGTAGCTGAGCATGCACGCCTGTAATCCTAGTACTTGGGGGGCTGAGACAGGAGGGTCGCAGGTTTGAGGCCAGACTCAGTAATTTAGTGAAACCCTGTTTCAAAATAAAAGAGTAAAAAGGGCTGGGGGTGTAGCTCAGAGATAGAGTACCCCTAGGTGCAAAAAAAAAAAAAAAAAAAAAGAGAGAGAGAGAAACTATACATGCCACATTATATAAAATATAAATATATATGTAAATCTTAAAAAATTAACTAATGAATCAAACTTATCTGCAAAGCATGAGTTTGTTAGTTCCTCTAAGCGGTGGGGCTGTTTTTGCATAAAGATGCTAATTAACATAAATTTTTCAAGCTGGTACCAGGCTCAGTGACCTTTAATACACAGTTTTCCCTTCTCTTCAGTTGTATTCGCCACACCTCTCCACTGGGCTTTGGAAATGGCAAGCTAATGCTTCCTTAGAAGAATGTTAATGAGTGGGGCAAGGTGGTGGTGGCACACTCCTGGAATCTCAGTACTTGGGAGGCTGAGACAGGAGGATTGCAGGTTTGAGGCCAGCCTAAGCAACTTAGTGAGACCTTGTTTCAAAATAAAAAATAAAAAGGTCTGGGGGTATAGCTCAGAGGTAGGACTGCCACTGGGTTCAATCTCCAGCCCCCCCTCCCGCAAAAAAAAAAAAATGTTAGCTGGGCATGGTATCACACGCTTGTAATCCTAGTACTTGGGAGGCTGAGACAGGAGGATCACAGGTTCGAGGCCAGCCTCAGCAACTTAGTGAGACCCTGTTTCAAAATAAAAAATAAAATAGGGCTGGGGGTGTAGCTCAAGAGGTAGAATGCCCCTGAGTTCAATCCCTAGTTCTACAAAAACAAAACAAACTCCAAATTGCTCAGAACTATCTAACACATACTCTTAACGATATTTAAACAAATTTCTCTTCATCAGGCGAATAATACACCGTGTTTATGGAGCACCTGACAGGGGCCCATGGTAGTCCTGGCCATTTCTCTTAGGAAATACTAAGAGACCTTAGAGTCGAACAAAGGCCAAGGCTAGCGGGGTGTGCAGGACTGAGCGCTTCATGTAAAAGGCGCTGAGTTCCATCCCCAGAATAAAAACAAAAAACAACAAACCACCGTCACGTCAGGCCCAGTAGGACATGCTTGTAATCCCAGTACTTGGGTGTGTTTAGTCTCTTTCAGCCTCTGGTTCCTCACTTGACGGCACCCTGCCTCCCTGTGCCCATTAGCAGCAGGCAGTCACTGCCCCGCAGCCCAGAGTCCGCTCCTGTGGTTTCCCGTCCTGTAGATTCATGCGATGATTGATCAGCGTGGGAGGAAACTCCTGCCAGGATTTTATTTTTATTTTTTTGGGGTGCTAGGGATTGAACCCAGGGGTGTTCTACCTCTGAGCTACACCCCCAGTCCTTTCTATTTCTTTTTTTTTTTGAGGTACCGGGGATTGAACCCAGGGGCGTTCTACCCCTGGCCCTATTTTTTATCCTTTATTTTGAAACCGGGACTCACGAAGTTACGGAGGGCCTCACTAAGTAGCTGAGGCTGGCCGCGAACCCGGATCCTCCAGTCTCTGCCTCCCAAGTACTGGGATTACAAGCGTGCGCCACCACGCCCGGCTTCTATTTCTTATTTTGAAACAGGGTCGTCTTGTTAAGTTGCTGAGGGTCTCAATAAGTTGCTGAGACTGGCTTACAAACCTGTGATGCTCCTGTCTCAGCCTCCCGAGCATTGACTACAGGTGTGCACCTGGCTTCCTGGGAGGATTTCCCAGGGCAGTGGAGCAGGGGAAGCTGAGGAGGTTCCTGCAGAGAGAAGAGAGGGAGGTAAATCCCAAACACTGGCCCCCAGCAGCCCGCCATTCCCTCCCCATTGGACTGCAGCCCTTTGTCCTAGCGTCTGCTGATTCAGCGTACGCAGGGAGCCCACTGAGGCTGAAGTTGCCAGAGGAAACCAAACAATTCTTATTTACCAAACTGTCAAAATCCTATCATTGCAATTAAGGAGACAGGCAATTAACTGTGTCTTAATTACAGCAGCTGCCACTTCTTCGGAAAGCTGTAATTTACAGAGAGAATGGGAGGAGACTCCAAATTAATGTGTGTCTTTAAACAACAGAAAACACTGATGGGGCTCCGCGAAGACTGTCCCAGCGCTGGGTCGCTGGGTCCTCCTGAGAGTGCCCATCCGGAGACTGCTTCCCGAGAGCGCCCTGGTCTCTGCTGCATGTGTCGCCCGATCATTTCATTTGTAATAAATGTCAGAGTGACATTATTATGTCCTATTTTGTCTACAGTGCAATTTCCTGATTTCAGCGGCTTTGGCACCTGTGAAAACCTCCACGCGTGGCATCTCAGTTGTGCTGTGCTGTTTTTTCAACTCAGCTTTAAAACAAAGAGTTTCACTGGGCATGGTGGCCCACGCCTGCAATCCCAGTACTTGGGAGGCTGAGACAGGAGGATCACAGTTTCAAGGCCAGCCTTAGCAACTTAGCGAGACCCTCAGCAACTCAGTGAGACCCTGTTTTGAAATAAAAATAAAATAGAGCTGGGAGTGTAGCTCAGAGGGAGAATGCCCCTGGGTTCAGTCCCCATTACCAAGAAAAAATTTTTATTGGTGCGTCACAGTAAGATTCCAAGTGATACGCTTTTATATGCATCCAACATTTCTTGGTGTGGTTCCCTCCTAACTCCATCCCACTCTCCCTCCTTCCTCCTCATTCATGCTAGTAAGGTTGTTAGCGAGACCTTCATATATGGATATAATATTATTTGGTCTGTTTCCTTCTTCAAACCTCCTTTCCCCCCTCTTCGCCTCCCTTCTCTGACCCCTTTCCCCTATTCTACTGGTCTCTCTCCTTATTATTGTGAAATTCCTTTTCTATTTTGTCTCTAGCTTCCACATACAACACTCGACTTTCTGAGACTGGCCGATCTCACTTAGCATAATGTTCTCCATTTCCATCTATTTTCCTGCAAATGATATAATTTTTGCTCTTATTTATGGCTGAGTAAAACTCCATTGTGTTTTTCTGTTAAACTAGTTCTTCATAAATGCCACTAAGAGCAGAAAACCTTATTGTTTTAAATATAAAGAAAATAGGAAGTTATCTTAATAAAAATGCCAAACTCTTGCTTTCTGGGCTATTTTTATAAATTTTTACCAAGAGCAGATTAATTTCTTAAGAAAACATAATTGCTTTCAACATAGGACTCAATGCATTAAATGTGACTTAAAAAACACCTTTAAATAATAAGTTTTATACTTTGCAAATCATTTATAACTCCCTTTCGCCCGCTTCATACCAATAAATATCTCCTTTTATTTATTGGGTTTTCTTACATTTAAAACAAGTCTTATAGAAATCTTTCAATTTAGACAAAATACTCCTTTTTAGTAAGATGAAATACTTTATGTTCCTTACAGTTGTTTCATCAGAACACAGCTTGAAAATTCCTTAACCTTTTATTTATAAAATCACATATTAATGAGAAATTAATCTTAGTGATTTATGTTTAGTTAAGATAAAAGAAGAAGACAATCTTACACTGTTCCTTACATATATGAAAACACATTTGATAGACCCAAATATGTTGTCTTTCGCTGACATTAAGAGGCAGACAGGGCAGGAAAAGAGCCAGGATGGGGAAGCCCAGCTATGGCCAAAGGTAGCCCTAGAAACCAGGATGGGAAACCCAATATGGCGGACGCACTAAGCTGTGGCAGGAAAACCAGAAGCAACATGGCAGACTCAGTGTAGAAACACTAAGCTTGGCGGGAAACCCAGAAGTGACCCCCCCAGCCCAGCAGGAAAGGTGGTCACAACCTTTTCAGTGCCCCTGGGCCTGCTTCTATCTTGACCTTGGCTCAGCCCCTGGCCACAGGGAAGGAATCTGAGTGTCTTACTTTAAAATCATTGCCCTTGCTTCCATGGTTACAAACTGCCCAGCTTTGTACCTTTTTTTATGGAAAAATCTTTACCCCAATAGCAATCCTGTCCTTGTTTCTAATCAAAGCATTCAACCTTCCTTCAGGCATCTTACTGTCTTTGCAGCACCATCTCTCTCTAGCCCCAGACATACATATATATATACATTATAATCTTTCTGGTCAAACTGCAAATTTGTAGAGTCTCTCTGTTTTGCTTTCCACTCTCAAAATTCGGGGTACGATTCACTGAATGCAGACATTAATATCCATAATGCAGTTTAGATACTTTGCTGTTTTAAGATTTCCTCTGTCTGTTTCATCAGATCATCTTTATAAGCTAAAATACCAATCAGGCATGGTTAACCCGTTATGGTATTTTCACAGAGAACCGAAAAATGAACACTACACTTTTAACATCAGACAGAAGCAGACAATACAATCCTAATTGGCTAACTCGGATTCGTTAAGGATTTATAAGGCACGTGAACTAAAAGGTACTTGGATCCATTTTGTTGTTTTTAATTTATGAGCTGGGTCTTTTATTTCTAACGTGAAACTCCTGTGCTGTGCTCCTATTGGTGGGAGCGGCTCACAATCCTCACGCCATTGGCTGGAGGGCCCCGGGGGGAGGGCCTGGCACTTGCAATTTCCAAGAAATGCTAACTTTACAAAATGGCAGCTTTACAAAGTGGAGCTCAAGTCAAGCTATTCCTTTGATAGAAAAGATCTATTTGTATTCTCACAATGTTGAGACCCTGACAGTGCAGTTTGAGGCTGTTAAAGGCCTGCTGCTTCAGGTCAGCATGAACGCTAGAACCTGTCTGCAGACTAAACGGCTGGCCTGCGGGAGAGGCGGGTGCCGCACTCTGGAGCTGGGCGGGCTCCAGCACCCAGCTCTATGTCTCTGGCTGGTGCATGCTGAAATTCTTTTCCATCACATAAGCTAAGGACCCCGTGGATCTGAGTTGAGGAATCAACTCTTCCCCCATGACAATAGTACAGCCATTTTGGAAAATAATACAGCAGTCTCTTGTAAAGTTGAACACAGATTTACCATATTGAGGTAGGATAGAAGAAATAAAATATTAGGTAGAAAGGAGACAAGTTGGGAAGGAAAGGAAAATATAGTTTTAAAATAAAAAAAAACTTTATAATCCTTAGCTTCACCTTCCAGAAGCCTGTTCACTCGTAGACAAAGGCCCTTAATGAGCCACACTTTTAATTATAATAGACCTGGCCTGTCCTTTTCTTAGGCAAAGGTCTTCAATAGGCCTGGCCTATATACTTTTTATTTGGAAACAGGGTCTTGCTAAGGTGATGTGGGAAAACAGCCAGAGCCATGGAAATAACTATTAATTAAGAATATAGAAGCCGGGCGTGGTGGCACACGCTTGTAATCCCAGTATTTGGGAGGCGGAGACCAGAGGATCTGGGTTCGCCTCCAGCCTCAGCTACTCAGTGAGGACCTCCACAACTTTGTGAGACCTGGTTTCAAAATAAAGTATAAAAAATAGGGCCGGGGGTGTAGCTCGGAGGTAAAATGCCCCTGGGTTCAATCCCTGGTACTGCAAAAAAAAAAAAAAAAAAAAGAATATAGATGTAGAATAGGAAAAATAGAATTTCCCTGCTCCCTCCCTCTCCTAGACTAGGGAGCTGACACTTTGCAGAGAAGAGACAGAAAGAGATTTGCAAACTAGTGGTCAACCCCTCCTGGCAGGGATCCTTCCCCTACTGGCAGGTCTGATAAGAGGGAGACAAGACAATTTGATTTAACCACTTTCTCTTTTTCTCTGTAACGGGCTTACAAGGTGTAATAAATCCCCCCTTTTCCTTTTTTCTGAGTTAAGTGACCAGCGGTATATTAGAACATTGGAATCTCTTTGTTGGGGCTCAGAGTGGGAATTCTCTGCCTGAGTCGTCAGCCACTGATTAAAGAAAAACCTGCTTTCCTCCTTTCAGCCTCCAGAGTCTGTTTTGTCTCTGAAATCGAGCAATAGCACTCTTTCCTGCAACAAAAGTGTTGAGAGTCTTGCTAAATTGCTGAGCCTGACCTCGAACCTGCCATCCTTTTGGAAGAAGCTTTTCTCAATCAGATAAAAGAATCCCAGAGAGTCCCTCCCCATACTTAGTGGGGAGAAACAAGACATGGTTAGAGGGACCTTGATTCTGAGGCAAGAATTTGGGGATACAGAAAAAGAAAGACATACGAAGTCTCAAAAGAACAGTCTCAGCTGGGCATGGTGGTGCACACCTGTAATCCTTGTACTTTGGAGGCTGAGACAGGAGGATTTCAGGTTCGAGGTCAGCCTCAGCAACTTAGTGAGACCCTGTTTCAAAATAAAAAAATTAAAAGGGCTGGGGGTGTAGCTCCAAGGCAGAATGCCCCTGGGTTCCAATCCCAACACCCCCCCCCCAAAAAAAAAAAAAAGAACTGAGTCGCAATGAAGAATTGGAATGTAGAAAATGCCCATAAACCTTTGAAATGCAAATCAAGCAACTGGTGAGCCAAGCAGCCCTGGTCCTTGGCCCACGCCCTTCCCCTGGCCCTTGCCAGCAAAAAGTCACTGGGCAGGCAGTACACAAGTGCTGAGGCTGGGTGCGGTGGCCCACGCCTGTCATTCCAGTACTTGGGAAGCTGACTGGAGGATCACAGGTTTGAGGCCAGCCTCAGCATTTAGTGAGACCTTGCTTTAAAGTAAAAATAAAATAGGGCTGGGGATGTAGCTCAGAATTAGAATGCCCCTGTATTTAATCACCAGGACCACAAAATAAACAAGCAACCAAAAAACTGGCTTGGAATTGTGTGATCCAGCCAGTTGCAATGGCACATGTCTGTCATAGGGTCCAGGGACAACACTGGCAGGCAGGAACAGTTCAGTCCAGGGGTACATCGCCTCGGGCGATGAGGTGGAGGGAAACTTCAACCCCCACTGTGGGCCGAATTCCGAGGAGAAAAACTGGTGTGAGCCGATTCCAAGAATAATCAGGAGGGAGACTGCAGGCAGCACCAGAGAGGGAGAACGGGATGGGGAGATTAGAAGAGCTGCCACACTGCAGAAACATCACGGGTGTGTGTGTGTGTGTGGGGGGGGGAAGTGGGCCAATCACAAGGGACTCAATTATACTAGAAATTCAAATTAGGGATTGAAACTAGACCACAAACACTGGGTCCCAAGATCCAAAACAGACCAAACAGACCAGCTGGGGACAATTGAGGAGGTCACAAAATGGGATTAAAACTGGTCTCCAGAGAGCCCTTGGCAGCAACTTTTTTGGGGGACTCCTCCCCTGCATGAGAGCTTTGCTGTCTTTCCCAATCTGCCATTAAACGCTGAATTCTGTCCCCCACGTCTCGTGATGAATTCTTTCCCTTTCCAGAACAAGGTCTGAGGTACGCCGTGGATCTAGGACCTAGGCTTGCTCGTTTTGATGCTGCTTGTAGCAGCTCCTGTGTCAATATCCGTGCTTGGGAAGCTGAGACATGAGGATCAAGGCCAGCCTCAGCAACTTAGCGAGAGCCTCAGCAACTTAGCAAGACCCTGTTTCCAAAAAATAAAAAATTAAAAAAGGACTGGGGGTGTGGCTTGGAGGAAGAATGTTCCTGAGTTCAATTGCCAATACCAAAAAAAAAAAAAAAAAAGGCAGATGGGAATACCTCTGTTGGAAAATTTAGTATTCTTTTTGTTTGTTTTTGTTTTTTTTTTGTGGTACCAGGGATTGAACCCAGGGGCATTCTACCTTCGGGCTACACCCCCAGCCCTATTTTTTGTTCTTTATTTTGAAACAGGGTCTTACTAAGTTGCGGAGGGCCTCACTAAGTAGCTGAGGCTGGCTGCGAACCCGGATCCTCCAGTCTCAGCCTCCCAAGTAAGGGTATTACAAGCATGCACCGCCACACCCGGCGTGGAAAATTTAGTATTCTAATGAGCAGTTTACTCAAGCTCAGCTAAACTATTTTGAGTGGTTTCTTGCAAGTTTCTCTAGAGGGCCTTATTTGAAACAAACAAAACCCCCCAAATTTGAAGGAACATTGACAGACATTCAAAAGGGCCACAGCCCCACCCCTTCCAATAAGCATAGGTGATTGCCCCTAAAAATACCTGCCCAGCTGCTGACAGGTTTATCACTTCACACCTGTGCAGCTTGGGAGTTCCTGAAGTTCTCTGTAGTTTATTCACCAATAAAGAACTTGGACATCTTTTCACTGATTGCTATGAGGGTTCATGGGTGATATGCTTTCCACATTCTCTGGCACATCATAAACACTCAGTCAAGGTGATTAAACGTGTATTTTAGGGTGTGGACAGTGGTTTATAGGCAACAGGAAATAGCAAAACCCATGAGAAAATTGTTGGCTTTTTTTTTTTTTGGTACTGGGGCTTGAACCCTGGGCCATTCTACCTCTGGCCTACACCCTCCTACACCCTCAACCCTTTTTTTTTTTTAATTTAACTGCACCCAGTTTAAAGTTAGTTTTTAAAAAATATATCCTTGAAAACTGGGTTGTGATTTATAATCTATATAGTTTGTATAGCAAGAAACACAATGTCCTCTAGTGAGTGGACAGGCATAGTCCCAATTAGCTAGTACTACATATGGATCATGGTAATCCCTATGAGTGGCAATACAGAAAACAATAGGACATAGGTTAATCACTTTTCTATTTTAAAATGTGTTTGTTTATTTTGAGTGCTGGGGATTGAACCCAAGGCCTTGCTCATGCTAAGCATGGGCTCTACCACTGAACTATACCCCGGCCCAATGTGGTTTATTTATTAATTAATTTTTTTTTGTGGTCCTGGGGATTGAACCCAGGGGCATTCTACCTCCAAGCTACACCCCCAGCCCTATTTTTTATTCTTTACTTTGAAACAGGGTCTCACTAAGTTGCGGAGGACCTCACTAAGTAGCTGAGGCTGGCAGCAAACCCAGATCCTCCGGTCTCCGCCTCCCAAGTACTGGAATACACGCGTGTGCCACCACACCCGGCCAATGTGGTTTAATTTTGATTGCAGCTCTCTGAGCAGGCAAATGCAGCATTTGAAATGTGAATAGACTTTCCTCTGATAGCTATGGTGGAGGTTTTTCTGGTTAAAGGTTATAGCACCTGTACAAATAAAGAAGTGAGACCAGGCACAGTGACACATGCCTGTAATCACAGTACTTGGGAGGCTGAGACAGGAGGAGCTCAGGTTTGAGGACTGCTTTAGCAACTTATGGAGACCCTCAGCAACCTAGTGAGATCCCATTTCAAAATAAAAAGGGTAGCCAGGCGTGGTGGCACACGCTTGTAATCCCAGTCCTTGGGAGGCTGAGATAGGAGGATCCGGGTTCATGGCCAGCCTCAGCTACTTAGTGAGGCCTTCTGCAACTTAGTGAGACCCTGTTACAAAATAAAGAACAAAAAATTGGACTGGGGGTGTAGCTCAGAGGTAGAATGCCCCTGGGTTCAAGCCCTAGTACCGCAAAAAAAAAAATATATATATATATATAAAATAAAATGTTAATTCTCAATTTTTTTTGGTGCTAGGGATTGAACTCAGAGCTTTGCACACCTAAGCATGCGCTCAACACTGAGCTATACTCCTTCCCAATCCTCATCATTTTTCTCTAAAAGAGATCTCTTTTTTAAAGGGACACGAGGAGGTCACATGTTCTGTGGTGTAGGGAGGCTGTCTCGGTGTGGCACCTCAGCAAACCAGCCTGAACTGTTTTCTTCCGCCCTGAGCTTTGAGTCAGGATTGAGTCATAGCTACAGTATGTCCTCTGACCAGAAAACAAACTTTGTTTTTGAAGCCACCAATGAAATGTTTGAATAAAGTAAATGTCCTCCAGTCATCTCTGATTCATGATTTTTATTTTTATTTTATTTTTTGTACTGGGGATTGAACCCAGGGGCATTCTACCTTTGAATTGTACCGCTAGCCCTTTTGACTTTTTATGTTGTTTTGTTTTGGGTACTGGGAGTTGAACCCAGGGGCATTCTACTCCCAAGCTATACCTCCGGCCCATTTTGTTTTTTATATTGAAACAGGGTTTCACTAGGTTGCTGAGGGTTTTGCTAAGTTGATGAGGCTGGCCTAAAACCTGAGATCCTCCTGTCTCAGCTTCCTAAATACTGGGATTATAGGCGTGCGCCACCATGACTGCCTGACTCATGATTTTTTGAAGGGTTCACTTTCAAATGTTTTTCTGTTTGCCACAGAGTTTATACACTGAATATTCTCCAGGCTTAACAGTGGTCTACATTCTGTTTTCCCTGTCTATACTGGTGGTGTTTTTTGAATGTCTTTTCAAAAGGTAATAAAAATGAACTAATAATTCCAAAGCTGGGCAAACCAGATCAATGGCCTTTGGTGTGAGAGGAAAAAGGAAGAAAATCAAATGGGAGATTCTTTGATTTTTGAAACAAGATCTGTAGCTTTGTACGAATGCTGCCACAGATCTTTCTGAGTTGCTCCTAAAAACCTCCAAATCCAACCAGGCCTGAGGACAGAGAAAATCCAGAAAAGGAAGGGAGTTCAAATTTCTCTCTGTTAAGCTCTTTTAGTTTTTGCTTCTGTTTTCCCAGGCCCAGGAACATTAATTGCTTAAGATATAATGACACTTAAAAATTTTCATGATGATTTTCTGCAGTCAATAATCACCATGGAGACGTGCCTGTTATTTTACAATTCTAAAATCACAGGTCAACATGAACATTATCCATTCCTCATTGGGAATCCATGCGGCGACTACCAGGGCGCCTCGGCCCCGCTCCCCCCGGACACAGATGAGGGCCTATTCACTATAAGCAGTCATTTATACTTTGTCTTAGTTGATTGCCAAGACAATTATATTGGTCTGTCGTGGCATATAAACTCCATTTGAAATTTATCTTTAACCGGACATAGTGGTCCACACCTGTAATCCCAGTACTTGGGAGGCTGAGACAGGAGGATCACAGGTTCGAGGCCAGACGCAGCAACCTAGCAAGACCCTGTTTCAAAATTGAAAAAAAGAATAAATAAAAGGCTGGGGGTGTGGCTTGGAGGTAGACTGCCCCTGGATTCAATCCCTAGTACCAGAATAAAATTTATCTTTAATTGGGCAGTCCAATTTTGCCTGGCTGTCTAACTCACCTTTAGCTTCTTCTTGGTTCCTTCTTTCAGGGTTCCATGTCACTGACAAGAGTTGCTGCCACATTGCTGGTGGCCCTCACCTGGAAAGCCACTCTGCATAACCAAGTAGTTTTCACTTGAAAATACAACAGAGTTGCCAGATAAAATACAGGATGGCACCCAGCATTTGGGATATGCTTATACTAAAAATGATTTATTGTTTATCTCACATTCACACATTCAAATTTAATTTGTTTTTTCTTGTTTATTTATTTATTTTTCCTGGAGACTGGCCCAGGAGTGCTCTACCCTGAGCTCCCCAGCCTTTTTATTTATTTTTTATTTTGATGTAGCATCTCCCTGAGTTGCTGAGGTTGGCCTTGAACTTGTGATCCTCCCCCCTCAGCCTCCTGAGTCACTAGGATTACAGGTGTGGGACATTGCACCCAGCCATCAAATTTAATTTGAATTAAGCTTTAGCATCTGTATTTTTATTTGCTAAACTACACTACCCCAAAATAAAACTGCACAGGCCCATGTGTAACTGACAACTTGGGCTTCCCTTCTACTGTTAAGAACACTGTGGGGCCAGGCATGGTGGCACACCCCTATAATCCTGGAACTTGGGAGGCTGAGAAAGGAGGATCACAGATTTGAGGCTAGTCTCAGCAACTTATCAGGACCCTGTTTCAAACAAAAAAAAGGCTAGGGGTGTAGCTTGTAGGTAGAATGCCCCTGTATTCAATCCTCAGTACCAAATAAGTAAATAAATAAAAGAACATTGTGGGAGGGTGGGGCTGTCGCTTGGTGGTAGAGCATTTGCCTAGGATGTGTGAGGCCCTAGGTTTAATCTCCAGTATAGCAAAGCAACATCATCAGGGGAGGGAGAATTAGCAGGATAAACCTTGAATATTTATATTAAAATGTAGTTATGTCTATCAGTAATCAATATCAAGTCTGTAAAATACAGAAGACCTTTCTTTGGGGTCTCAGGGACCCCAAAAGTGAACCACCACGTCTAGCTCTGCAAAATGTTTTTTAGGAATTGAATCAAGCCAGGTGTGGTAGTGCACGCCTGTAATCCCAGTATTTAGGAGGCTGAGACAGGAGGATAGCAGGTTTGAGGCTAGCCTCAGCAACTTGGCAAATTCTTGTTTCAAAATAAAATATTAAAAAGGGACAGGGTGCAGCTCACAAGTAAAATGCCTCTGTGTTCAATTCCCAATAAAAAAACCCAAAAACAGAATGATTGAATTAGATGATTGTTCATCTAATTTCAGAACTAGGAGTGGCACTTGTCAAGCAATTAGCCCATGAACAAAGATGAGATGCTCCACTTACTGCAGTGCCCCATCAATCTGCCTGAATACTGGTGCATAGGGTTGTCCAACAATCCCTCTTAAGTACTTCTAATCAAAATGATCAGTTGCCAGTAGTGGTGGCGCACACCTGTAACACCAGTATTTAGGAACCTGAGACAGGAAGATCGCAAGTTTGAGACCAGCCTCAGCAACTTAGTGAGACCCTCAGCAACTTAATGAGACCCTGTTTCAAAATTTTAATAATCGAGTGCTGGGGATGTAGCTCAGTGGTGGAGCACTTGCCTAGCATGTGTGAAGTCCTGAGTTTGATCCCCAGCACTGCAAAACAAAATAAAAAATCAAAAGGGCTGGGGGCGTAACTCAGAGACTGAATGCCCCTGGGTTCAATCCCCAGTACCCAAACAAAACAGAAACAACAAACAAACAATAAAACAAAGAAAGAAGGAAGAAAAAAAATCAGTCTTCTGTATCCTAAACTTCCAGATCCTGTTTTTAAATAAGTATGAGGAATATTCCACTTTGGTGAGTACATCTGTCTAGAAGAATGACCAAATGGACCCAGGCATGGCACACACCTGTAATCCCAGTCCTTGGGAGGCTGAAACAGAAGGATTGCAGGTTCGAGGCCAGCCTCAGCAACTTAGTGAGACCCTCAGCAACTTAGTAAGACCCTGTTTCAAAATAAAAAGTAAAAATAGGGCTGGGGGTGTAGCTCAGAGGGAGAACACACCTGGGTTTCATCCCCAGCACCGCACACACACAAAAACCACATAAGTAAATATAAAAACTAAAAGGGCTAGGTGTGTAGATCAGAGGTAGAATGTCCCTGGGTTCAATCCCCAGCTACACCTACACACACACACACACACACACACACACACACAGAGACACACACACACACACACACACACACACACACACACACACACACACTTTACTTGCTATCTGGCTAACAGTGAGGACCTCTAGCTGTTGATAAGTGGGGCACAGCTTAGCCCCGGGAAAAGGAGCAGTGCAATTTTGTTAAAACTTTGCCAGTAGCCAGGCGTGGTGGCACCCACCTGTAATCCCAGTAGTTGGGAGGCTGAGATGGGAGGATCACAGGTTCAAGGCCAGCCTCAGCAACTTAGCAAGACCTTCAGCAATTTATCAAGGTCGTGTTTCAAAATAAGAAATAAAAAGGGCTGGGGTGTAGCTCAGAGGTAGAATGCCCCTGGGTTCAATTCCCAGTACAAACCACCCCCCCCAAAAAAGAAAACAAAACCCCAAAACTTGAATTTGTATTGTGTTTGTATTGTGTATTGTATGTGTAATGTGACATACATTAGGCATTGGAGAAATATAGGGGACTAGGAATTAGAAGAACAAAGGGAGCCAGGGGCAACTGATGTTGTTATTACTGTTATTTGATATTGGGGATTGAACCCAGGACCATTCTACCTCTGAGCTAAACCCCAAGCCTTTTTTTATTATTTATTTTGAAATAGGATCTCACTAAGTTGCTGAGGATCTCACTAAATTTCTGAGGCTGGCCTCAAACCTGCAATCCTCCTGTCTTAGCCTCCCAAGTATTGGGACTATAGGCATGCCCCACCACACCCGGCTGCAATTCATATGTTGAAAAGCAAAAGATTGACAGTGAGTGCACAAATTACAAGCTAGGTATGGAAGTCAGAAGCATGTTGGCAGGATAAAAAAAGAATCCCTGTCTCCAGCAGCCAAAGCCGAAGAAGCTAAGAATCAGGCTCAGGATTTCATGTGACAGTAGAATTCTAGAAAGGGTTTGTAATGGTTTGGAGTTTGAATGTCCCCCTACTCCTCATGGAAACAAGGTAGCAATGTTGGGGGCAGGGGTTGGTTGCTAAGGAGGAGTCTCTGGAGGTGTGGCCTTGGGGATTATATACCCATCCTCCTGTCTTTGCTTCCAGCCACCATGATGTCAGAGCAGAGCCTGTGTGCTCTCCCTCTCTCTGCTTGCCATCCTCGTGCTCTGAGACCCATAGACCCCAGCCTCACAGGAAATGAACCCAGAATCTCCAAAAACTGGGAAGAAATAAATCGTCCTTTCTTTGAATTGTGTGGTCAGTCGTTTTAGATTATAGCGGTGAGACTGCTGACCAAGACGGAAATTGGTACAAAGGAGTGGGATCACTGCTTCATCTAAGCCTGACCGGGCGTTTTGTGAGTCTTTGGAACCGATTTGTGAGAGGAGTTTGGAAGGGCCAGAATGTGGCTACAAAGGCGGATGGCAGAGACTGTGCTCAGGAAATTTTGGAGGACAAAGAGGACTCCATAAGGAACATGACGTTGAGGCCACACCTGTTACATTCTGGCAAGGAACTTATTGGCAATTTGCCTGTGCCTTGAAACTTTGTGTGAGGCCAAATTTAAAGATTATGAACTGATGAGACCGGTGGAGGAAATCTCAAAACAGCATGGTCTCCAGACTGCAGTATGGTTATTGAGGTCCACATTCAGCAAATTGTACACTGAATTTCGGGAGCAGAAAGAAAAGCAGAGAGACTTATAAATTTGCAGTTTGGCCAAAAAGGCATGTGTAAAACTGGGGCCCAGAAAGACGGTGCTGTGAAAGAAAGTAAGGAGGCTGAAGGGAGGATTAGAGACAAAGAAAGGAATGCAGTCATGGCAGTTGAAGATTTGCATAAAAAAGAAAGGAATGAGGTCAGGGCCGTTTGTAACCATAGAAAAAAGGTGGCCATGTTGAAGAAAGGCAGTCAAATCCCATCCCTGTGGCCCGGATGAAGGCAGGCCCCACAGCTGTGATTGACAAGGGCGTGACTACCTTTCCTGCTGGTGGTTGATTTGAGCACTCAGGGTTTTGCTGGAAATAAGAGGTCATGGAAGCATCCCCCCTGATTTCAAAGGAAGGCCTAGGAAGCCAGGCAACACGTGGTAGGGGTGGAATCCCTGTAAGCAGGCCCACCTGGGGCAATTGGTGAAGTTGTGAAGGTGAAGCCATGGTTGCAAGAAAAACCTCCGCAATTTAGAAATGCCAGAAACGTGGAACAACCGTGAGGAAAGGCTGCAAGCTGTGAGCCATGGAGCCAGGCTGGAAGAGAGAGTACGCCGCCCATTGCAATCAACCAGGCCACAGGGCGGGGCTGCTAAGACATCTTGGAGATCCCATCTCACCACCATGTCATGTGCTCTAGATGCAAGAGACGGAGCTGTGGGATTAAATGCTTGCCCAGCCGGATTTTGATACTGTTTTGGTCCCATTTCTTCTTTTTATGGTCTTCTTCCTCCATTTTGTTTTTTTTGTTTTGTTTTGCTTTGTTGTTGTTTTTTTGCAGTACTGGGGATTGAACCCAGGGGCATTCTACCTCCGGGCTACACCCCCAACCCTATTTTTTTATTCTTTATTTTGAAACAGGGTCTCACTAAGTTGTGGAGGGCCTCACTAAGTAGCTGAGGCTGGCTGCGAACCGGGATCCTCCGGTCTCAACCTCCTAAGTACTGGGATTACAAGCGTGCGCCACCATGCCCGGCTTGTTCCTCCATTTTGGAATGCAAATGTTTACTGTGTGCCATTGTACGTTGGATGCATGTAACTTGCATTTTATTTATACGGGGGCTCACAGCCAAGAGTTTACTGAGTCTCAGAGGAGACTTTGAACTTTTGAGTGATGTTGGAACCGTTACGACTGTGGAAACTCTTGGAGATGGACTAAATGCATTTTGCGTTGTGAGGTGGCTGTGAGGTCTAGGGGGCCAGGGACAGAGTGTCATGTTTTGGATTTAGAATGTCCCCTATCCCTCACAGAAACAAGGTAACAATGTTGGAAGCCGGGCTTGGTTGTTAAAGAGGGGGTCCCTGGGGGTGTGGCCTTGGGGATTATATAGCCTTCCTCCTCCCTCTACTCTCTATCTGCTTCCAGCCTCCCTGATGTGAGACAGAGCCTGTGCGCTCTCCCTCTCTCTGCTTCCTGCTGCCATGCCCTGAGATCCACAGACCTTGGCCTCACACGGACTGGACCTGGAATCTTCAAAACACTGTGAGCAAATAAATCATTCTTTGTCTTAGTTATGTGGTCAGTCATTTTGGATTATAGCACTGAGAATGTTGACTAAGACAGGCTTGAACTCTGAATCTAGGTAGGTTGGCTAATCTCCAGTCAGGACTCTGATTAGTAAAGAATGGAATCAGCCGGGCGTGGTGGCGCACGCTTGTAATCCCAGTACTTGGGAGGCTGAGACTGGAGAATCATGGGTTCGTGGCCAGCCTCAGCTACTTAGTGAGGCCCTCCACAACTTAGTGAGACCCTGTCTCAAAATAAAGAATAAAAAATAGGGCTGGGGGTGGAGCTTGGAGGTAGAATGCCCCTGGGTTCAATCCCCGGTACTGCAAAAAAAAAAAAAAAAAGAATGGAATCATCCAGAGACAAGACATGCTTGAAGACGGTGCAGAGGCTGTGCCTCGTTAGTGTCTGCCCTGGCCTGCTCTCTGAACCATTAGGCCAATAGCTATATTATGTAACCCATGGGGGACATGTAGGACCTGCCAAGAGAGAAAAGGGACTATACCCGCTGGGGACAAGCCAACGTCAACTGTGAGGAGCCAGTGGAGTGCACACAGTGCTCAGCGTGTGCTGGATTAGGATGCGGGAGCAGGGCAGGACTCTGGGGTTGTACTGGCTCCTTCCTTCCTTCCTTCCTTCCTTCCTTCCTTCCTTCCTTCCTTCGGATGAAACCCAGGGCTTCACATATGCTCGGCAAGTGCTTCACCACTGAGCTGCACCCTAGTCCATTTTCTATATTCTTGATGCTTTGGCACTTGGAGTCTTGATCCTGGAGAGACTCCAGTAAGACAGAAAACTCCCCTGGAAGAATGCTTTTTGCTTTTTGCTGTGTGTGTGTGTGTGTGTGTGTGTGTGTGTATGTGTGTGTGTTACTGGGAACTGAATCTAGGTGCATTCTACCTCCAAGCTCCACTCCCAGTCCTATTTTTATTTTTTAGTTTGAAACAGAGTCTCACTAAGTTGCTGAGACCCTTGCTAAATCGCTGAGGCTGGCCTCAAACTTGTGATCCTCCTGTCTCAGTCTCCCAAGTACTGGGATTACCGGCATGCACCACCACACCCGACTGGCTGGGTATGTTTTTAACACAAGGGTGGAATGTAAATTTGGGCAAAGGAATTTTATAGATATGGGGATACTCTCTTGGGGTTCAAGATTGAATAATCTGGCAAGGGTCCCAGGAGGAAGAGCTGAGACATGGCTGGCTTGGTCTTGGTTTTTAAATATCATTCACAACACTCATCTCTTTCCTTCTCAGTGTTTTTCTTCCCATGTCAGTCCACTTTCTTTTTCTATTTGACTTTACTTAATCGTGGATATTCTAGTGGAACCAGGGGAAATTTGTGCCTCTTTGTTCTAACTGAGCATCTTGTAATATCTTTTACTTCATACATCCACTAAGGGCAAAGTGTGTACTATAAAATCAAAGTTCACCTTCTGCAATTAGCCTCCAAGTTTAAACTGCTTTATGTGTGCTGGGAGGGGAAGGTACTAGGAGTTGAACCCAGGGGCATTCTACCACTGAGCTTCACCCCCAGCCCTTTTTAATTTTTATTTTGAAACAGGATCTCGCTAAGTTGCTGAGGCTGGCCTTGAACCTGTGACCCTCTGGTCTCAGCCTCCGAAGTGCTGGGATTACAGGCGTGTGCCCCATGCCAGCTTGTGACCCCTGTCCTTGGCTTGTAGATATGGTTGTCTGCTCCCCGTGTCTTCACATGGTCTTTTCTGTATTGAATCTGGCTTTCAAGACACTGAGTCCCTTCCAGGGCCCTGTATTCCCCAGCACCAGTCCCCCGCTCTCTCCCTGTCCCAGCCCTCCCCTGCAGGCCCCCTTTTGTCCTCAGGGATCCTACTGCCTTCTCTGACCCTTTGACTTTCCTTTCCCTAGACTTTAATGTAGTGAAACTCTGATAGGCGCTTCAGGAAGCACGGTGAATCTGGGGTTGGGCAATAGTAAGATTTTCTCTCTTTTTTCTTTTTCTTCCTTTTTGTTGTGGTTCTGAGGATTGAACCCTTGGATGTTCTACCTCCAAACTACACCTCTAGCCCTTTTTCTTTTGAAACAGGTTCTCGCTAAGTTATTGAGGGTCTTGCTAAGTTGATGAGGCTGTCCTTGAACCTGCGATCTTCCTGTCTCAGCCTCCCAAGTACTGGGATTACAGGAGTGCACTACCATGCCTGGCAACAGTAGGATTTTGAATCCAGTTTTTCTACTTTCCAGCTGTGTGACCTTGGGTGCATTATTCTTTGAACATCTATTTCATTACCTTTAAGATGCATTTAAGCTGGGTGCGGTGATGCACACTTGTAATCCCAGTACTTGGGAGGCTGAGACAGGAGGATCTTGGATCGAGGACAGCCTCAGCAACTTAGACCATCAGCAACGTAGTGAGACGCTGTTTCAAAATAAAAAATAAAATAGGGCTGGGGGTGTAGCTTGGAGGTAGAGTGCCCCTGGGTTCAATCCCCGGTACTAAAATAAAATACACCCCAAAATATAGCACTGGCAGGGCATCAGGTAGTTTCTCTGTTCTTGTGCACATCAGCATGGCCGCCTTGGTCTGCTCATCAACTCCCATTACCCCAGTGAAGATTTGGTGAAGACTCAGAGAAATGACCTAGTTTGTCCACACCGGAGAACTTTCTTAGGAAAACATGAGATATAGGAAAGGAGTTATAGCTAATGGCAAAAGAAAACTTAGCCATAATGAACTTCCCACGACTGAGTGACCCAGAGAAAACCAACAAAGAATACAGTTTCCTCCATGTTTGGAAGAAGAGAGAAAGCACTTGCCTAATATTACCAGAAGGATGTGCTTAAAGAGTGTCATTAAAGAGGTGCCTGCAGGAGGAGTCTGGGAATCCGAGACTTAGATCCAGTCCCAAGTTTCAAAACTGCTTCATTTCAATTTCTAGTCGTCATCCATATTTGTTAATTCCTGGCTTCTGTCCCAAATCACCAGGTCATTAGGGGAAACTCCTGGCAAAACCTTTGCTGGAGAACAGGGCAGGCTCTGCCCACCACCCTGCACCCGGGCCAGCCTCACTCCCAGGTGCAAGGCGCTCCCCTTTCCAGCCTGACGGGTCTGCGGAGCAAGAGCAGCCTCCTCCGCCTCCGAGGAGCGAGGCCTGCATCTGGCCAAGAGGCTGCTTTGCGAGTCCAGTAGGACACATTTCAATGGCTAGACTAGGGGAGAGAGCTGTCTCTCCAGCCCAACCTGGGAGGTTTTATTACGAAAGAAATTCAAGAACCTCTCTGTAAATCAATGTCTCCTGAGGGAGGCTTGGAGATGCAGCCAGTCTTCCAGTCTCCACAGTCTCCAGCACAACCACCTCCTGGAAACTTTGCTTTTTTGGCTTTGTCCAAATAACGGGCCACTTTCCTGGTAGTGATTCCTTCTTTCCCTTCCTCCCTTCCTCCCTTCCTTCCTTCCTCCCTTCCTTCCTTCCTCCCCTTCCTCCCCTTCCTTCCTTCCTTCCTTCCTTCCTTCCTTCTTTCTTTCTTTTTTAAATTATGCTTTTATTGGTGTGTTGTAATCATACACCACGATGAGGTTCAGGGTGGTAGGAACATGATGCGCGCAGCACCTGGTGTGTTTCCTCTGGATCCCCCCCCGCTCCTTCCCCTCCCCGCACATGTCACTGAGACTGGCACTGATAATTTCATACATGCACACAGCATTATTTGAGCTGTTGCCCTCATCATGTGAGAGGTAGAGACGCCTTTCTCTTGTGCAGCTTTGATTTCAGAAGGGAGTCGTCCCGCTCTCTGCTTCTGTCATTGAGGCTGGCTGCCTCTAGGTGGCGGCAGTGCACCATTTCCCAGAATGGTACCTGCTGTGGCCTAAAATCAAGTCCTTTCCTCCCCGCAATTCATCCTCTGCTGAGCCGAATCTTCCTAGAGATGAGGTTTCTTCCCTGCCCAGAGCCCTTCGGAGGTGTCCTGTTGTCTGCTGGAAAGCTATCAGTGGTCTCGGCCCGAGATCAAACTGAGATCCAGTCTGTCCGGGGCAGAAGTGTGGAAGAGAGGCCTGGGGCTTTTCCATTGAATAGGTAGGAGGTTGCTTGAGTTCTAGGGAAAAGGGCTGACAGGACAAAAGCAGCAGGGTGAGGAGGGTCCCTGGTGTCCTCCTCTGGCAGAGTCCCTCCGCACCAGGGTCGTGCACTCGTGTCTGCAGAGAGACACTGTGGTTGGAAACTGCAGGCTTACCTTTTACACAAAACTTGGGACTCGCCCCTGGGTGCTCACTACCCAGGGAATAAAGTGTGACATAGAGGGAATGAGGGAGAGATGCTTTCTCCCCCACCTCTGTGTGAAACAGCTCGAGCCCCAGCTGCCACACAGCTGTGACAGTGCAGGGAAGGGGGCCGGGGACAAGGAACTCGAGAGGACTCTGTGAACATATGACGCACATTCCACGGACCCCACAGACACGTGGCGAGGCTTTTGCAACGTCTGACTCCCCATGAAGAGTGTCAGGGGAAGAGCCAATGAAACAGGGCTGGGCCCGTAGCCGGGATCCCACAGCACCCACATGCTCCCTTCTCGTCCTGACTTGCAGTCTGCATACAGAATGTCCCCAGAAAGGCGCAGGTGGGGGCAATGCAGCCGTATTTGGAGGTGCAACAATCGAATCAGGTCTTGAACCTCACTAGTGAATGAACCCGTCAATGGACCAACCATTTGAATGGACCTCCTGGGTGGTACGTTAGGCAGGGAGGGCGTAGGGAGGAGGTGGCCCCTGGGGCATGGCCTTGGAGACTAGATATACCTCCCTGGTCCCTTCCTCTCTCCACGAGCACAGCTGTCCTCTGCCACGCTCTGCCACCACGATGCCTCTGCCTTGGAGCCAGCCAACTATGGACTGAGTCTCTGAGACCATGAGCCAAATGGACCTTTCCTCCTCTAAGTCCTTCTTGTTGGGCATTTTGGTCATAGTGATGGGAAAGAGACTAAGACATCCAGGGGGTTCCTTATTGGAGTAACTCAGCAATACCTCAGCCTTTCCTGGATGCGTGCTGTCTTATGATTAGAAAATAACTTTATCATCAACATTATTATAAATTATTTATTTATTTATTTATTTATTTATTTATTTATTTGTACTGGGGGTTGAACCCAGGGGGATTCTACCTCCAAGCTACACCCCAGCCCTATTTTAGTTTTTATTTTGAAACAGGGTCTCGCTAAGTTGCTGAGGCTGGCCTGGAACCTGTGATTCTCCTGTCTCAACCTCCCAAGTACTGGGATTCCAGGCAGGTGCCACCATGCCTGGCTTATTTATTTACTTTTTGAAGACATAGGATCTCACTATGTCCCCTGTTGTTGAGGGCTGAGACCTGTCTTAGAAGCACACTGAGATTATCATCTTGGACCAGCCCAGTTTGGATACATGGTATTTGGCTGGGTGGGATCTGTCCGCAAATGGACACATTCCAAGGGACCTGGTGTAATCTTCAAGGTGCGGTCTTTGATGTCGTCTCCACCCAGAAATGGTTCATCCCTCCTTCCCCTAAGTTTATCACATGTTTGCCTCGCTGACCTTCTTTACTGTGACCTGAGATAATTGCTGATTTCTGTGTTTGATTAACTTTTAAAGTTCCTATAAAAATAAGGCCCTGGCTATAGAGCTCCGGGAGAACTTGCCATCTCTATCTCCTCCCCGACCCCCCGATTATTAAATGTAACTATTTTTGCAAATTACTATATCAGACTTCGTGTTGTTTCGTGCGAGAAGACCATTGTTAGGAAGCTGCCTGGTGCAGCGACCGTCTGTGGCAGGATCCACAGACTTCAGGAAGCTGTCTGGGCAGCGACCGTCTGTGGCTGGGGACCATAGACTGTTTTGTCAGGAAGCTGCTTGATGCAGTGACCGTCTGTGGCTGGATCCACAGAGTATTTGTCAGGAAGCTGCTTGGTGCAGCGACCGACCTTCCGTGGCAGGAACCACGGAGTAGATCGTCCGCCGGAGTTACCGCAATACCCAACAGCAGCAGCCACTGCCTGGCCTGGAGGGTTCTGGCATCTTTCCTTTCCCCCAATGGTCCTTGTCCACAATTGTGATATAGATACTGATGCTCTTTGCCCTGCTGCCAGGTGGCAGGCTCCTCCAGGTTAGGGGTAAGTCTATTTTTGCACAAGTGAAGGACCCAGTAAATATTTGTGGGAAATGCCGCCAAAGAGAAATGCTGCTAGATACTCTTTGCCGGAGCTTAACTCTGCATCAGAGTGGTATAACCCCAGGAAGAGGGCAAGGCATCCAGGCCTGCAAGACCAAATTCCTAGTTGACTGGTCTATCAGCAAGAGGAACTTTTAGCTGTAGTTCCACTTATTTACCAGCAGAGGGCATCAGTCTCCTACCATCTTTTAAGGATTCCTACTTGAGCTCCCTGACAACTGGCCAATTTACAGGAAAGTCTTCATGCGGCCGGAGGGGGGTTTACTGGGGATTGAGCCGAGGAGCGTTCTACCTCTGAGCTACACCCCCAGCCCTATTTTATTTTTTTATTTTGAAACAGGGCCTCGCTCAGTTGCTCAGGCTAGCCTCAAATCTGCAATCCTCCTGTCCCAATCTCCCAAATACTGGGATTACAGGCGTGTGCCACCACGCCTGGCTGAAAAGTCCATTCTATGAGTCTTTCCTGAGGCTCTGCCTGAGATCCAGAGTCATGTGCAATCGCTGGGGGAAGAGGGAGGGGGAGACATGAGGACAGGAAGGCTGAGCTCAACCTTCAGTGGGTTTAGTTCGGGAGTGGGGGTGGGGAGCAATGAAGTACCCACGAAGCAATTAAGACCCCCCACACACACACATGATAATGGGCTGGTATGGGTTTGGTTGGAGACACTATGCTTTGGACCTCAGTATCTTCACTCATAAAACAAAAAGGTTGGAATAGAAGATGCTCAGAGTGCCTTAGAGCTCCTAATTTCCTTCCGGATACTGAGGCATGCTCATGAGAATCTAGCAGATCCAGATACAGCCCTGCAAGAGTTCATGAAGGAGGCCAGGGCTGGGACTGGTCCCTCTCCAGGGCTTTCATTCTATCTTAAAATTCTCTGCTCCTAGCTGGACGTGGTGGCTCGTGCTTCGTAATCCCAGTACTTGGGAGGCTGAGACAGGAGGATCACAGGTCCGAGGACAGCCTCAGCAAACAGAGAGACTTTCATCAACCTAGTGAGACCCTGTTTCAAAATAAAAATAAAATAGGGCTGGGGATGCATCTCGGAGGTAGAATGTCCCTGGGTTCAATCCCTAGTGCCACAAAAAACCCCTCTGTTCCTGTTACACCCCTATGAATCATATAATACATCTTGATATCATGCCTGAGCCAAAATCTGACACACAGTAAATTTTTAATATCAATGTATTGGATAAAGAAGGAATAATAATAATAAACAGAACTCTGCACCAGCGAATCTCAATGGGCTCTGCGCAGAGGCGGCAGCATCTTGGAATTGCTGGGAAGCTTGTCCTAAATCAACTCGCTCCCACCCTTCTAATCATGCTCCCGCCCAAATTCCTCTGTGTTCTAAGGTATGGCGGAAGCTGGGGGGTGAGGAACCAGGCAAGGCGGGACCCTGGCAGGTGAGGCGGCCAAGCGTACAGACGGACGGTGGCTTCAGTAGACACACGACACTGAGCAGAAAAGAGCGCAGCTGTGGTTGGGATAGAAGAGGCGAGGGCTGGCCGGGATGTGGTTGGTCCGCTAGAAACCGATCACTATTTCTGTCCTCCCCCTCCCTGCTCTGTTTGGTAATGACCTCGTCTCCTCCATTATGAATCTTCTGCTTCAGCTGAAGCTGCGACTCCACAGGTCCATTAAGTCTCCCCTGGGGCAGACAGGCATGTACTGAGTGCATCAGAGCCGAGGCAGCCCGGGGGCCCAGGAGAGGGCCTGGCAGCGGACTGCCCTACAAGAGCCATGGCGCTGTCTCATCCGTTTCCCTCCCTCCCCGCAACCAGCAACCCAGCAAATCCGAGGTGCTTGATTAAGGGTGTCTCTGCACCAAACAGGTCACCACCGGGTCTCGGGCTTCCCGCGTCCTCTGCAAGGTCACTCGTCCCGCACGAGCGGTTTTCTTCTACGCATGACCTGCGCGCGCGCAAGCAGCGTGGCAGGTGGCTGGGAGCCTGGGCCCGGATCCACCACTAATCAGCCCTGTGATCTGAGATAAGTTCCTGAACCTGAACCCTCCATTAACCCTAGTTTCCTTACCAGCAAGATGGAGATTGTAATGACACCAAGCTCATCGGGTTGCTATGCAGATTGTGGGAGATAACACATGAAAAGCTCATACATAGCTCGGTGCTTGATCCACAGTACAATAGTAAGTGATGACTAAAAGTCTGTTACTGTTGCTGCTGCTACAATGGTTATTTCTTTTCTTTTTTTCTCTTTTTCTTTTCTTTTGGTACTGCTATATAGACCCAAGGGCATTCTACCTCTGAGCTACAACCCCAGCCCTTTTTATTTGTTTATTTTATTTTGAAACAAGGTCTCACTAGGTTGCAGAGAGTCTCACAAAGTTGCTGAGGCTGGCCTCAAATCTGCAATTCTCCTCTCTTGGCCTCCCGAGTACTGGGATTACAGGCGTGCACCACCATGCCTGGCTGCAATTTTCAATGAAATGAGTTGGGCAAGATGATATCTAGGGTCCTCTCAGATGCTAATATTTTTTTCAGTTGTTAAACATTTACTGAGCATTTATTATATGCAAAGCCCTCTTCTAGATGTTGAGGTTACAGATATTAATTACAAAGAGAAAATTCCATATCCTCACACAGGTCACATTTTAGTGGGGAAGATAGGTGATAAGCAATAAACATAATAAATAAGGAAACGATAAGGGTCAGGGGTGCACCTTAGTAGTAGAGCATTTGTCTAGCATGTGTGAGGGTCTGGGTTTGATCCTAGCACCCCAAGAATGAAAAGAAGAGAAAGGAAGAGAAGGGAAAAGAGAAGGAAAACTCTATAAGCACCGCATGCTAACTGATCACGCCACTGAAGCTCCAAGAAAGAAACTATGTGCTGTGTTAGAAGGTGGCCAAAAGCCAGGCATGGTGGCACACGTTTGTAATCCCAGTACCTGGGAGGCTGAGACAGGAGGATCACAGGTTCAAGGACAGCCTCAGCTACTTAGTGAGGCCCTCCGCAACTTAGTGAGACCCTGTTTCAAGATAAAGAATAAAACATAGGGCTAGGGGTATAGCTCAGAGGTAGAATGCCCCTGGGTTCAATCCCCAGTACCGCAAAAAGAAAAAAAATTATGTATATATATATATGGTTTTTGGTATTATTTAGATATGGCAAGGCCAACAGATCAGAAGATGATTACCATTGAAAGATAGTTTGCAGCAGGGCAAGGTGATGCACACCTGTAATTTCAGTACTTGGGAGGCTGAGATGGGAGGATCACAGGTTCGAGGCCAGCCTCAGCAACTTAGCAAGAGACTGATTCCAAAATAAAAAATAAAAAGGGCTGGGGGTGTAGCTTGGATGTAGAATGCCCCTGGGTTCAATTCCCAGTACCAAAGGAAGAAAGAAAGAATGGAGGGAGGGAGGACGGACGGACAGAAGGAAGGAAGGTAGGTTGGTAGCTGGGTGTAGTGGTGCACACCTGTAATCCCAGAAATTCTGGAGGCTGAGGTAGAGGATTGCACGCTCGAGGCCAGCCTGGGCAATTTAGTGAGACCCTGTCTCAAAATAAAAAGAAAAAGGAGCCGGGCGTGGTGGCGCACGCTTGTAATCCCAATACTTTGGGAGGCAGAGACCGGAGGATCCGGGTTCGCGGCCAGCCTCAGCTCTCTCTCTCTCTCTCTCTCTCTCTCTCTCTC
>PVJS01025365.1:0-27920 GCA_004027185.1 Glis glis
AGAAAGAGAGAGGAGAGAGAGAGAGAGAGAGAGAGAGAGATCGTGCGCGCGCACATGTGCACTGAGGCTGGCCGCAAACCCGGATCCTCCGGTCTCCACCTCCCAGAGTACTGGGATTACAAGTGTGCGCCACCATGCCCGGCTTGTTGTTTTTTTTTTTTTTTGTGGTACTGGGGATTGAACCCAGGGACATTCTACCTTCTAGGTACACCCCCAGCCCTATTTTTCATTCTTTATTTTGAAACAGGGTCTTACTAAGTTGCAGAGGTCCTTACTAAGTAGCTGAGGCTGGCCACAAACCTGCGATCCTCCTGTCTCAGCCTCCCAAGTACTGGGATTACAAGCGTGCGCCACCACGCCCGGCTGACTTTTTTATTTTAATAAAAAAGTTGAACTCTTTCAGAGTTCATGCTTTATGTGTCCTATCTTAAGCCATCTTCACTTAACCCAAGGTCACGAAGATTATCCTCTGTGTTTTCTTCTGGGGGTTTTATAGTGTTAGGTTTTACAGTTAGGCCTATAATGATGCATTTCAAGTTAATTTTTAATATGATGTGAAGTATGGTCAAGGTTCTTATTTTTATGTGGAGTATATAGTTTTTCTAGAACAATTTGTTTAAAAGACTATGCTTTCTCCATTGATGTGCTTGATACCTTTATCAAAAATCAATTGATCATATACATATTGGTCTATTCCTCAGTTCTCTGTATTCTTGTCAAGTAATCTATACATTTATCCTTTTTCTCTCAATCTTTTATATTGTCTTGAAACCAAGTAGTATGAGTTCTCCAACTTTTTTTTCCTTTTCAATATTGTTTTGTTTATTCTAAGTTCTTTCTATATTTATGTGAGATTCAATTTGTCAATTTGTACAAGAAAAGCTTTCCGAACTGTTTTTTTTTTTTTTTTTTGCCTGTAGCACTTGTCTCTTCCTTCCTTCTTCCCTCCCTCCCTCCCTCCCTCCCTTCCTTCCTTCCTTCCCTCCCTGCCTCTTTTTGTGGTACTAGGAATGGGATCCAGGGGTCTACCTCTGAGCTACACCCCAAGCCCTATTTTATTCTTTAATTTGAAACAGGGTGTCACTAAGTTGAGAAAGTCCTCACTTAGTAGCTGAGGCTGGCCTTGAGCCTGCAGCCCTCCTGTCTCAGCCTCCCAAGTACTGGTATTATAAGCATGCGCCACCACACCCAGCCCTCTTTCTATTTTTGTTTTTGAGTTATTTCATCAGTGCTCTGTAGCTTTCAACAAATCTTTCATACATTTTGTTACATTTATTCCCAAGTATTCCATGTTCATTGTAAATCGTGTTGCTCCTTTAATATCAATGCTTAATTGTTCTTTACTAGTATATAGACATATAATTGGTTTTGTATATTGATCTTGAATCTCAAACTTGCTAAATTTACTTATTAGATCTAGTAATTTTTTGTACATTCTTTGTGATTTTCCCAGTGGACTATTATGGCAACTGTGAAAAAAGACAGTTTCACTTCCTCCTTTCCTATCTAGATGTTTTTGTTTCTTGTCTTAATCCACTAGGACCTCCAGTACAGTGTTAAATAGAAGTGCCAACAGAAGATATTCTTGCCTTGTTTCTGATCTTAGTGGGAAACTATTCGGTCTTTCCCCATTAACTATGATGATAGGTGTAAGTTTTTTATGCCATTTGTTAGCTAAGGAAGTTTCTTTTCATTCTTAATTTGCTTAAGAGTTTTTATTACAAATGGTCCAGAGGTTTTATATACCATCTTAAACTTATAAATTGTTTCTAATGTTTTTATATTTAAATTGTAATATGTGTGTTCATGCCTAAAGCCTTTTATCTGATTTTCTCCTTAAGGTGAACTCTTTATGAAAGAGTTATAAACACGTTTATGGCTTTTAAATATATTGTTGGTTCCTGACAAATGGTTACACCATCTTAAGATATTTCTAGAAACGTATTTTTTATGGGAGCCCCACCAACACAGGGCTTTATGACTTCAGTTTTTACATTAATTTGATAAGTGTAAGAGGGTACCCTCATTTTTATCCCACTTTTGCCACATATGAAAAAAAATATTGAGTAGCTTATGAACATCAGGAAGGGTATAAGTTTACAAATGGTCATATTTTCAATTCTTAATGCTTCATCCTGTGATGGGAGATATTTTGAAATGCGATTTGATATATCTCTAGTTTAACCTTAGCTTATTTGAATCAAATGATAAAGGCAGAATTAACAGTTCTAAAGAGTTAACTGGTGAAAGGCAGCATATGATTAGGTAAGAAATAACTAGCATGCAAATACTATATGAATTTAGAAGAGGGAGATATTGCTTGCCATTAGAAATAATGACTCTTGCTTTTTTGTTATTGTTTTCACAATTAGCTAGTAGGAGCTGATTTCGTTTCTTTTTATTTTTATTATTTAGTTCTTATAAACAGATTCTATGAGCAAAACATTTAAGAGTCATTGTTCACAGTGCCTCTGAAAACTTGTCAGCTGGGGAGATTTAATCACATGCTGATAATAAAAATATGTTTACACCATTGCCTGGCTCTAGTATCACCACAAAAAAAGAACAAATTTGTTTGCTATTAACAAGCAAATTTAAGCTATAACTTCTCTAATTTTTGCAGTGTGTTAAAAAAAATTTTAAGTATGCTCTAGAGACCTAATCTAAAGATTGAGGTGTTTGCCAGGTGCATGGTACATACCTGTACTACCAGTAGTACTTGGAAGGCTGAGACAACAGAAGGATTGCAGGTTCAAGGCCAGCACATGGTAACTTAGCAAGAACTCATTTCAGAATATAAAATAAATAGGGTTGGGCATAGCTCAGTAGTAGATTGCCCCTGAGTTCAATCCCCAGCACCACAGTCACACACACACACACACACACACACACACACACACACACACACAAGGTTGAGGTATTCACGTAAGCCACGTATCAATCAGAGAGAGAAGTCTCCCAAACTTTCCCCAGAGCTCTGATGTTTTGTGCCTGATCAAGGCAAGCATCAGCTTCCCTATAGCAAAGTTATGGCTTTCTCATAAGCTATTACAGGTACTGTCAATAGTCCTTAGTGCCTTGGGCCCGCAAGAGACTTGGAGTGACAATGAAGAGATGAAGTGGTTCTCAGAAGTTACTGGTTCACCAAAGCTATATAAAAAAGAACTATCTCAGACAATAGTAATATGGCAACAGACCGAGACAGTATGTTATGAGGCGATTTAAGTGAATTACCTCAGGTATTAGTTATTGTAATGGAAAGTTGACAATAAAATAAATCTCATCATTCTTTGTGGTATTCTACTTATCATTTGTCAATAGAAGTTGTGTGTGTGTGTGTGTGTGTGTGTGTGTGTGTGTGTGTGTGAGAATGCGCACAGGCACACACATGTGCATTTGTGTGTCCATAGATGCTTCCCTAAATCCAAGCATGGTTAGAGTTCATTTGATGCTCTTAATTTTTCCTTCCCTTGTAACCTCTGAGAGAAGTAATTAAAAGGGAGAAAGTGGTTTTCCCTGTGTTTTTTCCTGAGGTGCCAGCTTCCTTCATCTGCCTTTCTGTGTGGACATCTCTTCTTTCACTGCCTGCTTGGATGAAATGATTGAGAAAGGAGACAGTTAATTTAATCGATGGGAAGTAATGATAGGTGGCAGGGATAGGAAAGGGGCATGGGAGTAGATATGTTCCTGATTTTTCTATGGAATGTGGAACTCTAATTTCTGCTTACTTCTCTTGATCTGTTTTTTGCCTCCACCACTGAGAAGCTATTTCTTCCATTCTGCAACCTACTATTTCGTAAAAACACAATTAAGATTGTGTCATTTGCCCTCTTAAAAAATTAGCCTGAGAGCTCTCTATTGCCCAAACAACACAGGGCAAACCCCTAGCAAAGCAGGTCTGGCCCCAGTGTGTCTTTCTAGTCTCGGCTTCCTGTCATCCTTCCTCATATAAACTCTACCCAGACTACTTTTAACATGTCCCTAATCCCCAAACTGGTTAAGTTTTAGGTCCCCTCTGTCTGTCAGAGAGTGCTGTCTCTTGATAGGGTGACAATCTCCTTCCCTTCTTTCACAGCTTGGCTCAAATGTCATCTCCTTTATAAATCCTTCTCAACCTCCTCAGGCAGATTTAATTGTTCCCCCTTTGGGTCCCTGACATTTTGTATGTCCCTTCATTACAAATGCTTTTATAATTACTTGTTTAATCATCTGCCTTCACCATTAGATTCTGAGTTCACCAAGGGCAGGAACCCTGTTTTATTTGTCCTTGAATTTCTTCTCCCTCAGTGGGTAACATAGTACCTATTATATACTATGCTTTCATAATTGCTTGCTGGAATGCATTGACTTAATATTGTCTGGTGACATTTCAGAAGTAAATGGAACTAGATTGGATTTCTGAATAATATTTGTACTCACACTCATAACTTAAGAGATTCGTCATTTTTCTCTCACTCCATGCTCTTTAATTCTCACTTTAATCATGTTAAATGAAGTGCAGAGGCCACAGCCACAGGGAGTACAGGACCAAATATGGGGAGCAGGAACTCATGAGGACTTTGTTTAGTGAGAGCCATGCGGGAGGACTACCAAAGAAGTGCACGGCACACTTACATGGTTCATGCTGTAAAGGCAAATAACATCTCACCTGATAAATCACTGCTGAAACAATGGGAAATATCTTTTCAGTTGAAACTCTTGGTCATATTCTTTCCACCCTGTTGAGCACCTGGCTTTGAGTGTCAGGCATTACCCTTTTACTCCTGTTCTCCAATGGGGAACATTTTTCTCACTGTAAATGTACCTTTAGAGTTCAAAGTGATATGCCACCACACCTGGCTTACATATCTTATTTAAATTTTTGTTCCCACCATAAAAAAATGGTTTTCATTAGATAAGGATTTTGCCCATTTTGTGAACATACACAGTTATTCTTAGCACCTACAACCATTCCTAGCATATGGTAGGCCTTCAGTAAATATTTGTTGAAGGGAAAAAGTACAATTTTTACATATTTGTCTTAATTTTAAGAACCTAGTGGTTAATAACCTTTTAGATAACTTTTCTATAGAGTAAGCTGATACACCATTAAATTTAGGGATTTCAGGAAGAATTTTTGATGAGTGGTTTAAAATTTTGTTGTACATTTTGGATATAAACTATATACTTTTTCATGAAGTACAGAAAGGATATGTCTTAAAATTATTTTTGGTTGTAGACTTCTTTGCTTCACAATATAGATTGATACACAACTGCTAATAAACATCTCTCTCTAATAACACATCACCCAGGATGATGATGATGATGGTATTTAGTATGGAGAGATGATATTTAATATAGACATTTAGTATGGACATGTGCCCAATTCTCTTATCACAAGTTGGCAGTGAGATTCAAGGAAACCCAGCTTATCAAGAAATGCATAAGTCACTTGAAAGTGCTCAAAGTAAATTGGCAGAACATGTTTGGAAGCAGTGTTTTGGTACATGGAAAATTAACCTCTTATTGGGAAAGCGTGTTATGAATTTAAATATTACTTAGGGACAAGGCAGCCTCTTTTTCCAACAAAGTGTAATAGTATGATGAGACATGAGGAGTTTGGGAAATCAAAAGATACCAGGTGATTGTGGCAGCCTAGGATGATAATGAGTGTCAGCGTACCAAGAAGAGTCAGGAGAATTCCTCCTTGCAACTGTGATAGTGTAAGTACACTAATTTGGATAGTAATAATAAAGATATTTAAACCACATAGCCTTAAATTAGAGTCTACAAACTCGGCAGCCTATCCTGAGAAGTGGCAGAGAGATCTGAATAAAGCTATTCACCGCCAACTAACCGCCTTCTGTTGCTTTCCTCCTGTCCTTTTTCTTCATCCCCTTTCTCAATATGGTTGTCAGTGTCCTGGAGGGCTTTAGGGCCACAGAAACCCAGAGAATGGAGACTGGTCTGGAGGGTCTGGCCTGCTGAAGTCTCCCACTGCTTTTTATAGAGGGCAACTGGCAACAGCTCACTATTCTCAAGTAGCAAATTGCCTGGACAGGGATCATTGGATTTAATTGGTAAAACTGTGACTGGCTAATTATAGATGCTAGGGTTGGGAGGTCCCGATAGGCCACCTGATTCCTTGAAATATTGACTTTTTTAAAAAAAATTTCAGTCTGGAACAGAATAAAATAACCAGGGTTTTGTTAGTTGTGTCGCATACAATGATCTGGGGAACATGTGTTTTAGAGATGTCTTTATTTTGGCTCCTACTTTTTATGAGGTAATAGAGTTTAAAAAGTCTGATATGGCAGAAGTGAAGCCATTAACCTTTTTTCCTACTTTGTTTCCTATTTTCTTTCCTCAGAATCCAGTGGTAATTTTACACACACCTCTAAAATCTCTTAGCGGAGCGAGTCTTGAGTTGTGTACTGTCTGTAATCTTCTGTTCACACTAATCTATGAGAAAGAATCTGAATTCATTGCTTTTTACAAGTCATCTCCTATTACTTTTGAAAAGATACTATTCACTGATTCTAGTAGAGCTGAGGCTAGAATTGCTTACAGTAGTAATGATCGGTATGGTTTCACCACATTTTTCTTCCCCTCATTGAGGCTCTGGAATTAAATGGCTGCGAGATTAGAACCCATCTAACAATAATAAGAGAGCCACCTCTTACGAATCCTGATGTTGGACATTGAAGGGGAAGTCAGGATGCCAGTGATACTGCCGGCAACTAGGTATTTCCCAGTTGCCTGTTTCTTTTTTATTTCCCCAATGTAGAATTAGGTTAGATAGTCTTCATGTGATGTACTCTTTGATTTCTTATGTTCTAGGACATTTGATCACACTTACCAGCTTTAGACTTGCTGCTTTAAAGATGGTTGCTCTCTTAAATTTTATTTGTGCCTGCTAAGAATTTCTGTACTTATAGTCTAAAACATAACGTTTATTTAATAGAAGGCTTGCTAGCTTTCCTATTATTGATGATCCTCAGTTTATAACCCAGGATTCACCCAACTGTTTTAGTTAAATTAGTACTTTTCAATCCACATGCCTATACCTCATAAAAATTTCTTGATTCCATCAGAAATGAAAGAGTACTGACAACAGGAGATGGCCTGGTTAGTTTTTCCTCTTGAAAACCTGAGGTTAAAATGCTGCTAGCTCACAATGGAACCTGTCATCTAGGCGTTGCAAACTTTCCCAGCTACCTGCTTTAGGGAGTTCTGCAGTGTTCACTTACTCTGTTGCCTGAAGCAAGATGTTCCTCAAAAAGAGGTCTCTGGATGTTCAGCTGATTTAGCAATTCATTGGCTGAGTATTCTGTAATATTTCAGGATATTATATGCAAAATTGAAATCGTGGTCATGACCAAGAGTCAGCACCATTAAAGATGACTGAACCAAGTTGATGTGGTGGTGCACACCTGCAATCCCAGTACTTGGGAGGCTGAAACAGGAAGATCACAGGTTTGAGGCCAGCCTCAGAAATTTAACGAGGCCCTCAGCAACTTAGTGAGACCCTGTTTCAAAAAATAAAATTAGGAGCCAGGTGTGGTGGCGCATGCTTGTAATCCCAGTACTTGAGAGGCTGAGACAGGATGATCACAGGTTTGCAGCCAGCCTCAGCTACTTAGTGAGGTGCTCCCAACTTAGCGAGACCCTATTTCAAAATAAAGAATAAAAAATAATAGGGCTGGGGGTGTAGGTCAGAGGTAGAATGCCCCTGGGCTCAATCCCCAGTGCCACACACACACATGCACACACACACACAATCAATCAATCGATCAGTCAATCAATCAATCAATCAATAAAAAATAAGGCTGGGGGTGTAGCTCAGAGGTAGAACACCCAGAGGTTCAATCCCCAGTGCCGCCAAAAAAAAAAAAGTGACTTTACCAGGAAGAAAAAAACTGGGCAAAAGAGCTTTGAGAAAGTTACATCTAAGTTAGAAGTAAGTCATGAACAGGCAAGAAACATGAATATTTAAGATTAGTATACCTTTAAATCTAGTCTAAGCCTACCTCTCTGCTTTTTCATGCTCTCTTGGGGGGAAGGGAGGCTCTGTTTATCTCCTAATAATGAATTTCAGAGTTCTATCTTCGGTCTTGTGTTCTTTACTTATCCAACTGAAAATGTGTGTGTGAGTGTGAGTTAGTGAGAGTGTGTGTGTGTGTGTGTGTGTGTGTGTGTGTTTATGTATGTATGGCCAAATAATGTCCTGCCACCCCTACCCCCACACCAAGATGTCTACATCTTGATCCCTAGGATTTATAACTGTGTTACCTTGTAGGACAAAAGAGACTTTGCAGATATGATGTAAATGAAATTGAGTTAGGAAGATTATTCTAGATAAAGGTGGGCCAAATCTAATCCTTGAGTCCTTAAAATCAGAAGAAAGATGCAGAAAAGATAGAAAAAGAAGGAGAGAGTTGAAGTGTGAGTGGGACTCCACCTACCATTGCTGGTTTTAAAGGAGGAGGAAGGCGGCCATGAGCCAGAGCATTGGTGGTCTCTAGAGGATGGGAACTATCCTCAGCTGACAGCCTGCAAAGAAATGCGGATCTTAGTCACACAACCACAAGGAACCAAATTCTTCCAAGAACTCAGATGAGCAAGGAAACAGATCTTTCCCTAGAGTCCCCAGAAAGGATGCAACCTTGCCAGCACCTGGAGTTTAGCCCTTGACATCCACGTTGAACTTCTGACCTGTAGAACTGTAACGGCATACATTTGTATTGTTTAAGCCACTGAATATGTGGTAACCCGTTATGGAAGCAATAGAAAGCCAATACAACCTTTATTCCCTTTTTCTCATTAATGTCAAAAACTTTGCTATGCTACTCAATAAATGCAGTGCAGCAGAGAGAAAAACAGTGTGATCCATACAGTTAGAGCATCCGAGCTGAATTACTTTGAGAAGATAACCCTTTTGAGCTTGTTTTTTTTCTTGTTCCTCTAGAAAATGGCTGTGATACTAATGAGCTCCGTGTGTGTGTGTGTGTGTGTGTGTGTGTGTGTGTGTGTGTGTTTTAAATGAATTAACACGCCAGGCCTAGTGGCGCATGCTTGTAATCCCAGTACCTGGGAGGCTGAAACAGGAGGATGACAGGTTTTCGGCCAGCCTCAGCAACTTAGTGAGACCCTGTTTCAAAATAAAAAAAGAATAAAATAGGGCTGGAGGTGTAGCTCAGAGGTAGAATGCCCCTGGGTTCCATCCCCAGTACCATAAAATAGAAAGGAAGGAAGGAAGGGAGGGAGGGAGGGAGGGAGGAAGGGAGGGGAAGGAGAAGAGGAAGGGGAGGTGGGTAGGTAGGTAAAATACCTGGCATGGAATTTCAATAAGTGGTACTGATTAATATAATAAAACTTTAAGCCAACATTGATATATTTTAGGTGTCTGTTAGAGTTAGGATCTAGAATTTCCCCCAGAGCCTCATGTGTTGAAGGGTTGATCCCCTGAGCAGCAGTGTTCAGGGGTGGGACTTGGGGAAGAGATGGGATCATGAGGCCTCTAACCTCATCAATGGTCCAGAAACAATGAGTTTAGTCATCCATGAATTGAAACCCTGAGCCCAAATAAATGTTTCCTCCTATAAGTTTACTTTCTTAGGTATTTTGTCATAGCAATGGGAAGCTAACTAACTCAGTATACAAGGAAGCACCATACTTAAATATGACATCAAAACAGTAAGCAAAGACAGAAAAAGTAAATAAATTGGATTCCATAAAAATTAAAACTTTTATTTCTTTCAAAGGATGCTATCAATAAGGCAAAGGACAAGAAGATAATATTTGTAAATCATATGTAAATATGTAATTGGGTGATTTGTAAATCATACGTAAATAGGTGATTATTATCCAAAATATTTAAAGAACTCTTACAACTCAATAATAAAAAGACAAATAGTTCAATTTTTAAGTGGTCAAAGGGTTTGACTAGACAGTTCTTCAAAGGTATTCAAATGACCAATAAACACATGATAAATGTTTACCATCAATTGTCCAATTAGGGAAGTACAAATTGAAACCACAATGAGATACCAATTCATACCCACTAGGACAGCTATAATCAGTAAAATGGAAATTAAGTGTTGGCAAGGGTGTAGAGAAACCCTTTACATTGCTGGTGGGAATATAAAACTGTGCTGTCACTGTGAACAACAGTTTGGCAGTTCCTCAAAAAGTTAAGTAGAGTTACTATGTGACCTAGCAACTCCATTCCTGGGTATATACCCCAAATAACTGATACTAAGCATTCAAACAAAGACTTGCACATGAATGTTTGTGGCAGCACTATGAGCCCTAGCCCCAAAGTAGAAACAACCCAAATTCCCATCAACTAATGAATGGATAAACACAATGTGGTATATCCCTACAATGGAATATTATTTGGCCATATAAAGGAATGGAGTACTGATATATGGTACATCTTGGATGACCATTGAAAACATTATGCTGGGCCGGGCGTGGTGGCGCACACTTGTAATCCTAGTACTTGGGAGGTGGAGACCAGAGAATCCGGGTTCGCGGCCAGCCTCAGCTACTTAGTGAGGCCCTCCGCAACTTTGTGAGACCTGGTTTCAAAATAAAGTATAAAAAATAGGGCCGGGGGTATAGCTTGGTGGTAGAATGCCCCTGGGTTCAATCCCCGGTACCACAAAAAAAAAAAAAAGAAAACATTATGCTAAGTGAAAAAAGTAAGACACAAAAGGCCAGATATTGTATGGCTCCATTTATATGAAATATCCAGAGTAGACAAATTCAGAGACAGAAAGTAGATCAGTGGTTATCAGAGATAGAGGAATGAGGAGTGACTGCCTAAAGGGTGTGGGGTTCTGGAGCTAGATAATACTCATGGCTGTACAACATTGTGAATGCAGTTAATGGCACTGAACTGTACACTTAAAATAGTTAAAATGGTAAATTAAATTTGACTTTTTAAGGAGTAGTCAGTGGGTGTGGGTGTGGGTGTGAGAACAGGTACATGTGTACACAGAAATAGGATCAATAAGTGGAAGAATTTAGGAAGTCTTAGAATAGGTGAGATTGCTAAAGAGATTGAAATAATGGTGGGTAAAGACTTCTTAGTATGTAGGGAAATAATGTAGGCTTAGGATTTAACTCAGATACTACCATGATATAGTGTCCTTGTGTTTTTATTTAAATGGTCTGTTTAGAGGGTAAACTAGGCAGGAACCCAAAATGTAAGGATGCATATTCAGCTTAATTTTCAGTAATTTTACATTTTAGTGAGGGACATATAACCACAGATTCACTTGAAGGCAGAGTTTCAGAAGAGATTAGAAATATTTATCATTAGCTCAGCACCAAATGGATCCTCTGTAGTGGCCAAATAATTCTCCTTCCTAGTTCCCTTTTTTATTTACCTGCGCACACGTTCTCTCTCTCTCTCTCTCTCTCTCTCTCTCTCCCTCTCCCTCTCCCTCTCCCTCTCCCTCTCTCTCCTCTCTCTCCTCTCCCTCTCCCCCTTTCTCTCTTCGTATAAAAATCATTAGGTGGCCATTTAGGCTCACTCACAGAAATAAAAAATAATGAAACCAGGGAAACGTCAGGACACATTGAGTTGGTATAGAAAGCCATGTTACCTCTTTGGTCTTGGGCTTATCCTTTTATTTCTCATAATTCTACTTGAGTTGTACATTTCTTTGGAAGTTCTTGCTATTCCAACATTATTATTTTTCCCATCCTAACAGGCAGGCAGTTCTTTATAATATCTAACTACTGTAGTTAAACTTTTTAATTTACTTTTTCCTATTACTTATTAGTAGGAAACAAAGGTATGACGATTTATTTCCTAAGGTTTTTAAATTACTCTCATTTCTATCAAATTTTCCATCTTGTTATGTTAATAGAAATTATTTTTTCTTATGAGAATAAAAGCAATTCGGTTTAAGTACTTTTCCTGTACATTTATAGTCATCTTTTTAAATTATAGAAAACACCTTTCTCTCCTACTAATATAAGATAAGAGAAAGTAGATTGAATTTTTTAACTACAGTAGTTTGATATTATAAGGAACTGCCTGCCTGTTAGGATGGGAAAAGTAATAATATTAGGATAGCAAGAACTTCCATAGAAATGTAGAGACTATTCCATAGATTTATGGAGACTGTTATCAGCCTTGAAGAAGCTCGAAGGTGTCTTCCTGACCCAGAATGCTGGCCCATTGTTTTTATTTAGGTAAAGCCCTAAGTTCCACATACCTAAAGGGCAATAAGAAAAAGAAAATGATAACAATGCCAGGCACTGTTTTAAGTGATTTATACATATTGACTCATTTAACCCTTATAACACTCTGTGAAGTAGATGCTACAGTTATTTTCATTTAAAATAACCCCTAGCAGAAGTGAATCAGCTAGAATGGCGGTTGTTTTAGTTGAGTGTGTTCCCTCTTACTTGTCCATTCCATTACTTACTTATTCCAGAGCTGCCCCTCTTCCACCCTTCTTAGATCTCTTGGTTTAGGCTTTCAGTGGATCCACAGTACATAAGAGTTGATTTTGAAAGTTAAGCAGGGCACAGTGGTGCACGCCTGTAATCCCAGCACTTGGGAGGCTAAGACAGGAGGATTGCAGGCTCAGGGCTGACCTTGGGTAACTTAGTGAGACCCTGTTTCAAAATAATAAAATAGGACTGGGGGTGTAGCTCAGGAGTAGAATTCCCCTCAGTTCATTTCCCTGTACCACACACATATATACACGCACGCACACACCACAAAGTGAGTTAATAATGCCATAAAGTATGAGATTCTAAGGCTGAAGTGTATAGATATGATCCACTGTCATGGAGAGGAGGTAGTGTTTGCAGTAGATAGTTCTGGTTGGTCAGATTCAGTGGACACATGGACTTCCAAGACTTTAGCATTATTTTGAACTAATGTGCTTTTCATTGTTAGGAGGTCTCTTCAGTGGCAGAAGAGACCTCTACTCAAACCTTCCAGGCTCTTGGCCACATGATAGAAAGGAATTTAAGGATGAGTCAGGTTTTAGCAGAGAGAAAGAGCTTTATTAGAGAGCAAAGGGTGAGAGTATGTATCTCAGGGCAGAATATGGGCTGTCTGGAGAACAAGATGCCTGTCAGGACTTAAGGTAAGGTTTTTTGTTTGTTTATTTTTTATTAGAGCACATAATTAGGTAGGATATATATTACCTAAAGGAGTTGGACATCCTTCAGGATTGGGAAATATTGAGCAAGATCATGTTTGCCCATTAACCATGCCATCTGGTCTGGTATGTAGGTTTCAGTTAACATCAACGTCTCTGGGTCTCTGGCCATCAGTGTGTGGTTAATCTGGTGATCAAGCCAGAAAATCATGGTTCAATAAATGTTAGCCCCTAGCTTCACCAGGTTAATGCTCATTTTCTAATGAAGTCTTGTTCCTGCTTTGCTACATTCCAAAAAAACTTAGAGGGAGCTGGAAAGTTACAGAGTAATTTATGGGTTGCTTAGTGTGCTCATACATTTCTGTCTCTTTCTGTTACTTAGGCTCTTTAGTCCTGCTCACAAGTTGTCCACAAGCTGCCGGTTCCATGTCCTAACAGGGACAGTTCTCCTTTAGAGAGAACTGTATTCCTAAATCTCTCTCTTAGGCTAAATAGGAAAATAAGCAGATGAAATTGGGGTGTTTTCTGATTATTTCTTCCTTGAGGTCTTTGCACAGGAGACTTCTTCACTTCATCAACATATTAAAAGGACTTCACTTCTCTGTATAGTTTTTCATGTGAGTCAAATGTTTTAACTAATCAATTCTGATGAATTTTCAGTAACGGACTGTGAAAGTCATTATGGCTATGTCTGTGATGGATGATTTTCTTTCCTATTTTCTATTACAAACATTAAGGAGTATTTGCCAGATGCAGACTTTATTGAGTTTACTTTTTGTATTGCTCCTCTAGAGTATATGCTGCTATAAATCCATGGGACATTTATTGAGTCCAAGGTACTGTACTAAGTTTTGAGTGGAAGAGGTGTATAAGGACTGGTCCTTTACCTTGGTTTGTAGTCTACTGGGGAAATAGGTATTTATAGTATCAAGTTCTTAAACTTCTGAGGCAAAGAATGTCTCCTTACCTATATAGCCTGAGAGAAGGTCTTTGTTGTAGAAACTAGAATTTTCTATAGTTTGTCAGAAAGGGAAGACATTGAATAAGTAATTTTGAACAAAATGAGTTGGATAGTGAGAGAGCTTTATCCTAGTGACTTTCAAGTGGATCTTGAAATGTAGTGACTTGAGATGTAGTGACTTTCAAGAGGATCTCAGTAAACTTTAGCTGGGAGAGAAGTAGAAGTCCTATGTTGAGTGCTTTTGAGGACCCGATGCAGGAAAAGGGCAGGGTGTGCATGGCCAGATGATCTAGAACCTTATAAACTAAGAGGACTTTGGATTGTATCGTAAAAGCAATGGGAAGCCATTGCAGATTTTAAGAAAGGGATGTGATGGGACTTGAGTATTTAAGAGATTATTCTGTAGCTTCCACATAAAAGAGAAAACATACATCTATTCATTTTTTGAGACGGGCTAATCTCACTTAGTATAATATTCTCAAGTTCCATCAGTTTTCCTGCAAATGACATGATTTTGTTGTTCTTTATGGCTGAGTAAAATTCCATGTGTGTATATACCAAAGTTTTGTGATCCATTCATCTGTTGATAAACACCTAAGATGGTTCTATATTTGGCTATTGTAAATTGTGCAGCTATGACCATCAAATAGAAGAGCGGAGACTCCAATAGAGTGCCTGAGGAGGATTAGGTTAGGGAGGAGGGGAGACTAAGTCATAAAGAATGTAACAGTTGAAATAATGCTACACAATATATACAAAACCACCAACTCAAATCTCAAAGATATGCATAGGGAGGGTGAGGGATTGGGGGAGGGTCACAGTGGGAAGGACACCAAGAGCTGTGCACATGTATCTTTCTGTCACTCTGTACCCCAATATGATGTAAAATTACAGTGCACCAAATAATAAAAAAATAAAAGGTTATTCTGGTTGTGATGTGGAGGAGATATTGGAGGAGGGCTTTCACAGACTTGGGAAGACAAACTTGGAGGTGCCTTAGTTTTTTACAGGAAGTAAATTAAATCCGGTCTTATTCCTAAAATGTGTGCTGAAGTGAGCACCTACAAAAGCAACAGGAGAGCAATCTCACTTATGAATACAAATGCCAATATCTTCAATAATAGACATTATCTAGATATTCATGACTGGTATGTAGGAACTATCATCACATTGTTCCAAAATTTTGGAAATTGACGACATATGGAAACTTACCACCAATTACAAGAGACAAGGATTTGGGGAAATGTAAACATAGACACAATTGAGTAAATTACCAGTCTTTTTAGTGAGGATCTTAGCTATATGCAATGGGGGGTCATATAAATGACCAATTTTTTTATTTAAAAATAATCTTTATCTTTATGAGATTACCTAAGAGGATAAAAGAGAAGTACTGCATAAGATATTTGCTGCTCCATCACTCTTTTTAATAAAGAGATATGAGAAACAGCACAGATATTTAATAGTTGACAAGAGTTAAACTTTTTTTTTTTTTTGCGGTACCGGGGATTGAACCCAGGGGCATTCTACCTCCGCGCTACACCCCCGGCCCTATTTTTTATACTTTTATTTTGAAACCGGGTCTCACGAAGTTGCGGAGGGCCTCACTAAGTAGAGAGAGAGAGAGACAGAGAAAGAGAGAGAGAGAGAGAGAGAGAGAGAGAGAGCTGAGGCTGGCCGCGAATCGAACCCGGATCCTCCGGTCTCCGCCTCCCAAAGTACTGGGATTACAAGCGTGCGCCACCACGCCCGGCAAGAGTTAAACTATTGCATGTTAATTTTAATTGAATTTTGCCCTTACCATGACAAATTTGTGGACCAGGTTAATGCATGTAAGGGCATAATATATATAAAATGTACAGTACAGTATTGTTTAAAAATTTTCAGAAAATGGTATATCCATAATGATATATAAAATATATTTAATGTTAAAGATAGAAAACACTTATGAGTTTGAGGAATTATTTAGACTGAAATCACCTTTGTCTCTTGGACTTGGTTTATCAACTATGAAATGAAAATATATTATAAAGATATACATTTTTAATTCTGATCCACGAATTACTTATCCTGTTTTTTATAAATATGTTTAAATGGGCAATCTACATGAATATATCTCGAGAGATGTCTTAACGTGAGTCATCCTATTCAGGGAGGAAACGTCCCTTCTATCCCTCAACTGGACCTGCTCTCCCCAACAAAGAAAATGTGTTCAGGATTCCCAGAAAGTAATTCAAGGATTCAGTCGAGTATAATTTTCTAAGAATTTTGAGTATAATAATATGCTGCAACTTTCTATACATTAGAAGAGTCAAGGAATTTAGTGCAGTACACTAGAGTGAGTATGTATTTGCTGAAGTGTCTTATAGATCCTTCATGGAGAACACAGTATATATTTTATAGTTTTAATCTATTCTGCAGTCTGAGCTGCATCGTTTGATTATATAATTTTAGTATTCACATGTACCAGTTACTTTTGCATGGAGGCAGTACCCCAATCTTTCTTCATGGAGTTCAAAAGGGACAACTGGATAAACATATGATTGATCAAACATTGTAGAGAAGCACACACACACACACACACACACACACACACACATTTTGTGTATGGGTCCTAGGGATTGAACCTAGGGGCATTTTACCTCTGAGCTTCACCCCCAGCCCTTTTTATTTTTTGTTTGGAAACAGCATCTCGATAGGTTGCTGAGAGCCTCACTCTTACTGAGGCTGGTCTTAAACCTCTATCCTCCTGTCTCAGCCTCCCAAGTACTGGGGTTAAAGGCAGGCACCACCACGCCCAACTCACTCCATGTATATTTTTTAACTGACGTGGCTCAGTATTCCCATAAAATAGTTTCCCCACTAGCCTCAGAACTCAGGCAAGCCTGGTATTCCCCTCCATGGCCTTACAGGTCATGACCCCAGACAAGTTCACAACCTTTCTGTACCTCAGTTTCTTTACTCACAAAGTATAGATACAGTAGCAATAGGGTGCATTTGTTATCATGATTAATAAGCTAAACCAATGAAAAGTGCTAATGTACTTGTCATGTGGTGAATATTCAATAAATGTTTGTGACTTGTTCTGATTTAGTACACCTTTCAGGAACTCCTCCATCCTCTAGTTACATACTCACTTTAGATGTACTGAACAGAAACATACAATGCACCTGCTCCCAACTCTGTCAGGAGCTTCTAGACCCCCATGTTTCTCTAGAAACCTTGCTCTCAATCTCAAACTGCCCCGATACTGGCTTAAGTAACCCAGCCCCAATCTTACTGAATTTGCCCCACATTGTCTAGGGGCCCTTGTAGCTTCAAGGCTGGCAGGTTCCCAAATAGCAATTTCCTGTTTGGGTAAAGGAAATTAATAATAATGGAACGGGTATGACCAAAAGTGGAGCCTCTACTGAATGCAGAGCTGACTAACCTTTTCCTGTGGCAGAGTCTTTTGTAGTACAGGTTGATCTTTGAGTTGACTTTCTGCCACGTAACATTCACTCCATCTACTTCAACGGCTGTGTAGTTTAGGAAGACTTTCAAGCCTTACTTTACTGATAGGCCAGGAAGAGATGGGCAGTAGGGCGCAGACAAATCATTAATTAACATCAAATGGTTGTTTGTTATTATGTGAAAAAATGGGATGTTAGCTAGCTTGTTCTTGTCTAGAAAAGCTGAGTCTCTTCTGCATCTCTAGGAAGCAGCAGTCTAGAACTCAAGTAGCGTTAGAGTAGATTAGGAAGTAAGATGTACTCCTCGTCCAGGAACAAAGGAGCAGAACTATCCTAGACTACAATAGGTATTCTATTTTCTTTGGACATTTTAATTTAATCTACTTATTTATAGTTTGGAGATAAAGGATAAAGACCTGGTTACAGAACCTGATATTTCCAGTACACATTTTATCATAAACATATTCCCAAAAATAACATTCCAGAACCCCCTCACCATTGCCTGACCCTCAGTTACAGACCCAGAGCACAGAGAAAACTTCTTGGTGTTGTGCAGGACTGTGTCTTTGTTGTCCTCTCCCTAGCAGAAGGGAAGTACACAAAGAACTATCTTTTGATAGCAGTTTTTACATTTTTATATTTTCTTGCTATTTTGCTTTTTTCTCTCTCTTTTGCTATTTGGTTTATTATTTTTCTTTCTTTTTAAATTTTCTCTTGTAAACCAAAGATGTGTGTTATATTTTTATTTCTTCTAGTGTTTCAATTTTACTATACTGAAATTTCATTTTATGTTTCATGTACAAAACATCTGTTAATTTCTACTCCTGTCCCAAATAAGGATGATCAAATGAGCATGATTTTTCTCCCTCTGATCTTTTTTTTCAACCATGACTTTATTTTAGTTGCTCTTGATACTTGCGAATATACTATAGAATATATACTACTATATCCAGGTTTCTTACATATATATATGTATATTCTAATGTTTCAAAATATATATGTTAGAAACCTGGAGATGGAGGGGTGGGATGTGACCATAGTAGTTTAGTGGGGGAACTAGAATGTTCAATAGCCAGTGGTAATACAGTATGATCAAGTGCTGTAAAGGGAATTAACAAGGTGCACAAGACACTTTACTTAACTGAATTGAGGGTGAGAGTCCTTTCAGGAAATAATTTTGGCAATTGTGTTCTGTTTTGTAATCACATTTAGAACAGTTTTTAGATTTAGCATGTTTGGCTAATTTCTGTGTCATTACCAATCTTTGACAGCATGGTCTTCCATTGTGAGTTCTGGGTAGGCTGGTGATATCTTTGAGTAATGTTTTTTAAAGAGTAGTTTGAAGAAAATTTTGTAAGTCTTTATATACCCTAGACTATAGACTGTCTTTCTTTTAGCGTTACATGGAAATGACAGCCTGACAAGTATAAAATTGTTGTATGTCTCCTTTTAACTCGTAGACATTGCTTTATGGCCAGACTGAGTATTGTTTCTTGATAATTTGCCTCTTTTGCTGCCTACATATTTTAAACTTATTTCCTTTGTCATTAAAGTTCAACAAATTGCATAGGACATATATTTAGGTACAGCTTATCTCCTATAAGGAAACAATCTTTTGTTCTCCTTTTACATTAAAAAAAATGAGGATGGCATGGGGTTGAAAACCCCTTTTCATTAAACTTGCTTATTTTGAATCTTTCTAATCTGTATACGTGCTTCTTTCCACTGCTCAATTTTTTTTCTAGTTTATTTCTTTTCTATGCTATTTTCTTGCACTGTCATATTCTTTCTGTCCTTTTACTTTCAGGGGAAGCATTTCAAACCAAATGGCTAAATCTTCTGTTTGTTTGGCTTTCTCTCCCCTCACATTTTCAATATTGATCCTATATTTCATTGTAGAAGGGTTACTGTAGTTGTAGTTTTGAATTCTTTCTTCTTTACCATCTCATGTATTATCTACTTCATTTTAAAATTCTGTGCAACTAACATCTGTCTTGTTTCTCATCTTTATTTTCCAGATTTTTCCCTAGAGAATTTATCATTCCTTGAATTCTGTTGAAAGCATTAGAATTTTCTTTTGTTCAGAAATTTTTTCTATAATTTACTCTTTTCATAAATTATAAATTTCATGTGTATTCTGTTACAAAATTTTTCCAAGTCATGTGTTTCTTTCCTTCTTTTTAACTGTGAAAAGAAAGCTCTATTCAAAGCTATTATTTGCCTGTGAACAGGTGGTCATTTCATTAAAGTATGGTCTGCACCTGAGCAGCATTTCTGTCATCCAGGAACTTATTAGAAATGAAAGATCTCAGGCACTTAAAGAATTTGAATATGCATTTTTAACAAGATACTTGGGTGATTGCTATGGACATAACAGTTCAAACAGCACTAATCTACATTAACACTCATAGAATACTCATTACAGCTTCCTAGGTTTGGGGTATTTAATCTTATCTGAGGAAGCATCTCCTGGATGCATTTGAGTATCTCCTTATCTCCTTATATAAGGAAGCAGTTTTCTCTTCTCCTTTGCCATAAAAAAAAGTGGGAATTGCATGAGGGAGAGGGGTTGAGAGCCACTGCTCCCTTGGCTAATCTCCTTTGTGTTGACAGCTTCACACTCATAGGGGTGAATCCTTATCCCTTGGCTATTTGAAGGCACATTTTATTCCTGGTAAAGGGGAAGAAAATTTTCTCCTCTATCCTAGTATGTTCAATGGCTAGGGCGTATGAATTACATCAACAAAAGATGGATTAACAGGAGAAAAGTCATACAAATTATAATATTTTTATGCGTATGGGGCATCACAGAAAAGAAGCCAAAACCCAAAGCAATGGGTAGACCCAGAGGCTTTTATACCATTTTAACCAAAGAAGTAGATTGTAGAGAAAGGACTAGATATGGAAAAGTGGGATTTAGGGTCTTGGGGATGCTAAACTGTGGGAGGTTGACTAGCAGATGTTTGGTAGATATAGTTGTTTAGTAAACTATCTTACGTAGACTTATCTAGGTGACATTACAGGTCATCCTGGTATGGGAGAGGGGAACACCTTTACAAATGGAATTTCATGACACCTTTACAAAAGCAATTTATGTCCTGATTTTAGGCAGAAAGGGAGATAGCACAGAGCTCTCCCTGTGTCTGTTGCCTCCAGATCAAAATAGTCCTCATGCCAAAGTGGCATGTTTTGGGTTGGTTTATCCTGAATGCCTTTACTGGGAATTATGGTCCAGAAGTGTCTTTATTCTAGACATACTAGAATACTAGAAATACTAGACATATTAGAATATTAGGAATTCTTAGCCAGGCATGGTGGCACACATTTGTAATTCCAGTACATGGGAGGCTGAGACAGGAGAATCGCAGGTTCACGGCCAGCCTTAGCTACTTAGTGAGGCCCTCCTCAACTTAGTGAGACCCTGTTTCAAAATAAGGAATAGAAAAAAATAGGGCTAGGGGTATAGCTTGGAGGTAAAATGCCCCTGGGTTCAATCCCCAGTACCAAAAAAATTTTTAAAAAATAAAATACTAGGAATTCTTAATAAATTCTAACAAGTTTCTTAGTTCCTAATAATACTGGAACTTGTCACTACTTGTTGTATTTTCATGAGTATTTTAGTGGGAAGCTGAGGAAGGGCAAATCAGGCATTGTTAATGTTCCCATAATTACCTGAGAGGTCCTCACTAGGAAAATGCAGGAGCCAGATGGCTTTTGAAAATCCTATATGAAAAACTCTTCACTGAATGAAAAATTGTATGAATAATCATTGAGATTTCCTCCACCTAAGCATATTGTGATTCAGTGGTCCTTTTGTTATATGTAGTTCAATTTATATACTTTTCTCTAATATGGAATCACATGAAAATGTATAAAGGTGTAGGTCTTGCAGAGTACTTAGCTATAAATGCTATTAGTCTATGATTGTGACTTTCTTAGAAAGATTGGTCCCATTCCTTTTTTAATCATTTAAAATGTTAATCATTCCTGTTATTTAACTTATTATGTATAGAAATTTCCTTATTTTACATTTCCATGAGGTTAGTGTTTTGATTTCTATTTTGCAGTTGAAATAAAAGGTAACCAAATAGATTAAGCAACTTATTTAATATAATTTAGCTGATAATTGCAGAGTCTCAATTATTTACTGGCTGGTGGCCTTCTCAAGTGACTAGCCTCTTTGTGTTTCAGTATCCTCATTTGGAAAAATAGTTCCCTCAAACAGTTCTTGTGAGGATTGAATGTGCCAATGCATGTCAAAGATTCTAGTTTAGTGTCTGGTACATATAAAATGCTCACTAACTGTTCATTTTCTTCCTTTTCTACATTTGTGGTTTCCCAGGCACACCTTATACCTTTTTTACTCCATATCTCTATTCCCTCTGCTATCTTAGTCACTAATCTTAATCTATTAAAAGGCTTCCATTTAATTTAGACTAAGGAAATAATCACTCAATTGCACAAAGGTATATACACAAAGAAGTTTGTCACAATGTTGTTTATAATGACAAAAACTTGGAGCAATTAAATTAAAATTTTAACCAAGCCAAAATTTAATTGATTTAATTTGATTAGATTATGCTGCATGTTTCATAGAAATATAATGTAGATTAAGTGAGTCAATATTTATAAAGCACTTAGAACAGTGCCTGGTACATAGTTATCATTGTACTTTCTAAAAATGGTATATTCTTTGATTGGGTTATTTGTTTTATTTTTAGTGTTACATTTTTTGAGTTCTTTATATATTCTAGATATTAGTCCTCCAACAAAGGAGTAGCTGGCAAATTTTTTTTTCCATTCGGCAAGCTTTCCCTTCAGAGTCTTGATTGTTTCCTTTGCTGAGCAGAAGCTTTTTAATTTGATGCCATCTCATTTATTGATTTTCAGGTTTATTTCCTGAGCTGTGGGAGGTCCTTAATCCAGGGACACCCAACTAGTAAATGACTGAGCTGGCATTCAAACATAGTCTGATTCCATAACCCCTGTTCCTAACTACTACACTGTTAAATGGGGGAATGTTTTGCTATCAAAACATCATATAAAGCTGTAAATTAAAATTTATGATTTTGATGCAAGAATAGGCACAATGGAAAAACAAAACAGACCCATGGAAATTTAGTTTATTTATGATAAAGTGGCAATTTCAGATTGATCAGAAAAACTTTAGTAAATGGTTCTAAAACAATTCACTGTTTCTTTGGAGAAAAACATAAATTGGATCCCTGCCTCAAAACATACCCATAAATAAATCCCAAATGTATAAAGACCAAAACATAAGAAGTATTGAAATAAGAAAGAATATTTTTATAATCTCAGAATTAAAAAATATCTTTGCATCTAAGATATAAAATCTAAAGCCATAAAAGATGGACAAAATTTAAGACTTGAATATTATAAAACAAAGCATAAATAAAGATAAAAGAAATCACAAAAGATACTTACCTTAGCCAGGCATGATGGTGCATGACTGTAATCTTAATATTTGGGAGGCTAAGACAGGAGGATTCCAGCTTTGAGGCCAGCCTCATCAACATAGCAAGATTCTCAGCAACCTAGCCAAACCCTGGGTTTTCTTTTTTAAAAAAAGGGGAGTTTGGGGTGTATTTCAGAGGTAAAATGTTCCTAGATTCAATCCTCAGTGCCATAAAATAAGAAAAAAAAGATAACTTACCTTGACTAATAATAGAAATAAAAATAAAAATGATATATTATTTTTAAACTATCATATTAGGAAAAAATTAAAATGATAATATCTAGAGCTAGGGAAAGAGTGAAAAAACTAACACTTTCTGAAGCTATAAATTGGTGTTCATATTTAAGGACCGTTTAGGCAATAACTATCAATATTTCAAATTATGCCCTCTATTTGAACTCTAGTACTCCTCTTCTCTTCTCTTCTCTTCTCTTCTCTTCTCTTCTCTTCTCTTCTCTTCTCTTCTCTTCTCTTCTCCTCTCCTCTCCTCTCCTCTCCTCTCCTCTCCTCTCCTCTCCTCTCCTCTCTTGAAACACTCTCACATGTGTCAGCTTTCCATTGCTGTGACAAAATCCTGGAGATAAATCATCCCGAAGGAGGAAGGGTTCACTTTGACGCATTGCTTCAGAGGTTTCAGTCCATGGTCGCTTTGCCCTGTGGCTTTGGGCCCGTGGAGGCACAGGACATCGTGGTGGGAGCACGTGGTGGAGGAGGTCTGTTCACCTCATGATGGCTATGAAGCCAGAAGGGAAGGGCTGAAGTCTCAGTATCTCTTCCATGCCCCCCAGTGATCTAACTTCCTTCCACAAGGCTTCATCTCCTGAAAGTTCAACAACCTCCCAGTAGCACTGCAGGCTGGAAACTAAGATTTCAACACATGGACGTTTGGGGGACATTTAAGATCCAAACCATAATAACATGTGTACAAGAATATAAGTATAAAGTGTTGATTATAGTATTATGTGTAAGAATGAGATATTAGAACACATCTACATATCCGTTAGTAGAAGAATGGCTAAATTATGGACCAATTATATCATGGAATACTATACATGCTGTTAAAAGGTTGAGGCAGTCATGTGTACTGACAGGAAAAGACTTCCACGACATACTAAATTTAAAAAGGTGTGTCACTAAACAATGTGAAATCCCATCTACACCTAAGTCTCTGTCTATATTGGGCATGCCTATGTATACTAACAGTTAACTTATCCTTTCATCTTGAAGAAGAAATTGAATTTCATAAGGGAGGAAAGGGGAAATTCTTTTACTTGATTACATCATTTTAACTTTTAAGAATGTAAACTCACATATTACTTGTTTAGTTTTTCAAAATACATCAAGTTACAGAGGATAAATTTAGAGGTAGAAAATCCTTTTTAGAGAATTTTGTTCATTCTTCATCTTCCTTCCTTTTGTAAGTTTAGTATCTATAGAATAGTACAAAAAGAATAGTCTTCACATGACTATAACCAATCTTCCTCAGAGAATTTAATGCACAAGTAGAAACTGAGGGGGAAAAAACCCCAGAAAACCATTCTCTCTGTCCTACATTTTCCTGTGTTTAATTTCATCCCATTACACCTAGTTAGTTTTAGTCTCTCTGGAGATAAGTTTTATTCTTCTCTCCTCCTTCATCATCACGTTCTTTAAATACCCAGAGAATAGCCATGATCAAGTCTTTTCTATTTCCATTTTAAAACTATTTGTGTACATATATCTTTTATCATGAAATACCTAGAACACTTTTTAGAGGCAGGCAAAATAGAAAGAAAAATAATCATAATAAACCATGATATCTTCATCCATCTGTTCTAGTCTCTGCCTACCACTTAAATTATGCTATCCATATAACAGATCCTCAGTAAATAATGAATTATCTTTATCTAAATCTTCAGCTAGCTCATACTGTATTACATTAGAAACTTACTATTTTATATTATAAACTTCTAGAATGAAAAAATATAATCTATATTTAGCATTTCAGGATTACATACTATTAGAGGTTAGATCTGGAATGTCCCCCAAAGGTTCATGTGTTGAAGGTTTGGTCCCAGCTGGTGGCACCATTGGGAGGTTATGGAAAATTTAGGAAGTAGAACCTAGTTGGAGGAAGTAGGTCACTGGGGACCTGTCCTTGAAATGTATTTCTTGTCCTAGGTCTGTCTGTCTGTCTGTCTGTCTGTCTCTCTCTCTCTTTCTCTCTCTCCTTTCTGGCCACCATGAAGTGAGCAGTTTTACTCCACCTTGTGCTCCCTACCACAGTGTTCTGCCTCACAAACCCATAGTGATGGGCCCAAGCAACTATGGACTGAAACCTCCTTTAAGTTGTTTTTCTTGGGTATTTTGTCATAGCAATGGAAAGCTGACTAACAAACATACTGATTTGTTCAGAAGCAAATCTATTTTAGTATACTATTTAGTATCCTTTGAAATAGAGAAATACCTGTTCAGGGTTCTGTAATAACTCTTGTATACCCTTGGATAAATCAATAACTGCTCTAATCCTTGAGTTCTTAATTTTTAAGGAGAGTTATTTGTATTTATTTTCCAAGGAAATTATGAAACATTCTTATTGAAAAGACTCCTTACAAATATTTTAACTTCTACTTCATCTTTCATACAATCCCTTTCTATATAGTCTGAAAAAAATACACACTCTAAATCTGCTTTTTTTTCTTACTTTATGTATAGTCATCTAATCTGTTATCTGTGTTCCCATTATAAATGGTAAATTGAGACTCAGAGGTTCATGGATTTGTCCTGACTGTACCTGTAGGTACAGTGGTCATTGGTCCCACTAGATTATGCTGTACCTTTGTATGGAATTATTAGGAGTCTCATAGTTGTATTTCTCTGATAGCTGGCTCTTTCTCTCTCCCTTTCCTTCTCCAACACCTGCTAATACTTCTTATACAAGTCCAATGTAGTGGAAATGCCCATCAGAATCACTTAAGACTTCATCCATATCATTACCCTGTAAGATACTTCAGATATTTCTGTCTTCCCTCTCCAGTCAAGTCCAGGAAGCAGGCGAGAGTGAAGTTCTTACACTTCATTCTATGCTACAGTTTGGGTTTCTGATACTCAGAGTTACTGAACCTTTGGTCTTCACCCCAGAGTAAGCCTCTGTTGTTACCACATTCACTAGAACCCTGTGTGATAAAAGACAAACTCTTAGGCTTGCTTTTATATTACAGAAAACCTAAATTTTCTTCTTGTTAAAATGAACATGTTAGCCAGGCGTGGTGGTGCACGCTTGTAATCCCAGTACTTGGGAGGCTGAGACAGGAGGATTGCAGGTTCGAGGACAGCCTCAGCTACTTAGTGAGGCCCTTCACAACTTAGTGAGACCCTGTTTCAAAATAAGGAATAAAAAATATGGCTGGGGGGTGTAGCTTGCAGGTAGAATGTCCCTGGGTTCAATTCCTAGTACCGCAAAAAAAAAAATGAACATGTCAAAAGAAATTAAGGAGATATTAAAGAGTTTGTGCTCTTCAGTGAGAGCATGTTTGGGTTGTTCTGGTTTTTAAATACTCATTGAAGTGCTAGTTTTACTTTTCTTTTTAAAATCATAATAAATAGTAGCTAAGTATCTATTGAATATACAGTCCTGTCTTTTAGAGGAGAGATGTCAGAGTAGAGCCTATGGAGCCCGCCCTTTCTTTCATATAGCATTATCTAATATTGGAGAAAGATGTATTTATCTCTATTAGTCTGGCCCCAGCCCTTTTCTCTACACTACACTATGGCCTGCTGCCTATTTTTATAAATAAACTGTTATGAGAACATAGTTGTGCCCATTCATTTGCCTATTACCTACAGATGCCTTCACACTACAATGACAAAGTTGAATACTTGGGACATAGCCTGCAAAGTCTAGGACATTTTCGATCTGGCCCTGTACAGAAAAAACAGAGTTGGCACTTCCTGCTCTACAGTATTAGCAAAAATATGAAAACATTTACAAACTCAAAAGAAAAAAGTCTATAATCAAGTTCATGTTTTTAGGCAATAGAAATATGTATAGATATATAGATATAGATACATAGATATATGTACTTTAAAATAAAATAATGTGGTTATATGAAAGGATGGACAGCATTAAAAATTTTTAAAGCATGTTGAAGTCTTAGTAGCTTTTTACAGTTATTTATTATTTATATTTGCTGTACTGGGGATTGAATGTAGGGACATTCTACCACTGAGCTATACCTGTAGCCCTTTTTATTTTTTATTTTGAAGCAGAGTCTCATGAAGTTGCCCAAGCTGACCTCAAACTTGTGATCATCCTACCTCTTAAGTAGCTGAGACTATGGGTGTGTGCCACCAGTCCGGGCAACAGAAATACCTTTAATATTTTTAAACACTTATGATCTTTTATTTGTAAATATTTGTAAATATTTAAAAATAAGTAAATAGGTCTGAAATACGTAATTATATCAATCTAATTGGGAGATGAGAAGTGTGGAGTAAATAGATCCTCTTTATTCTTGACACTGAAAATTGTATAGGTTCATATTTTAAAATCAAAATAGGGCTGGGAGTGTTGCTCAGTGGTAGCACACTTGCCTAGCATGTGGCAAGGCCTTAGGTTTGATTCCAGCACTGAAAAATAAATCAAGCTGAGACCATTTGTGTATATTCTAAATCATTAGCAAAAACAAAGTCAAAGAAATATCTGTATAGCCAATGAGCAAAAGCAAAGGAAACAACAAAGAAGAACATGAAGCAGAAAGTCTAAAACCAAGCTGGGCGTGGAGGCACACACTTGTAATCCCAGTATTTTGGGAGGCGGAGACCGGAGGATCTGGGTTCGCAGCCAGCCTCAGCGTTCTCTCTCTCTCTCTCTCTCTCTCTCTCTCTCTCTCTCTCTCCCTGTCTGTCTCTCTCTCTCTCTACTTAGTGAGGCCCTCCGC
>PVJS01025366.1:0-27917 GCA_004027185.1 Glis glis
TGTGTGTGTGTGTGTGTGTATTTTAGTTACTAGGGATTGAACCCAGGGACCTTCCACCTCCTAGCTTCACCCCCATCCCTATTTTATTTTTTATTTTGAAACAGGGCCTCATTAAGTTGTAGTGGGCCTCACTAAGTTGCCGAGGCTGTCCTCAAACCTGTGACCCTCCTGTCTCAGCCTCCCAAGTACCAGGATTACAGGCGTGCACCACCATGCCCGGCATAAACTTTTAAATTAAACTGAAGGCCGGGCGTGGTGGCGCATGCTTGTAATCCCAGTACTTGGGAGGCTGAGACTGGAGGATCTGGGTTGGCAGCCAGCCTCAGCTACTTAGTGAGGCCCTCTGCAACTTAGTGAGACCCTGTTTCAAAATAAAGAATAAAAAATAGGGCTGGGGATGTATCTCAGAGGTAGAATGTCCCTGGGTTCATTCCCTGGTACTGCAAAAAAAAAAAAAATTAAACTGAAGATGGCCAGGGCTGGGAGAAGGGACTTGAATGAGGGGGTCAGGTTTCCACTTCTCTCTTTTCCACATTTCACTTCCAAGAACACAGATGATAATCATAATACTCCTCCCTTGAGCACTGTGTCAGGCACTCTGCAAACATCCTTACTGATAATCCCATCAAATTCTCACAATAACCGTGTGTCCCATTGAACTATTATCATCCACATTACACAGACGAAGAAACTGAGCTGAAAGAATCCTTCCCCCCACTGCCAGCTGGCCTGACATGCTAACTGTGTGCGCGATCCCTGGGGCAGGCACTGTGTTGAGTTACCTCTCTCCCCTCCCAGGGCTAAGGCTTGAAGTACCTTTAAAATAAAGTGAAGCAAATCGAGAGCATCACTACCATCACTGCTACATTTATACGTCGATACTACATCTATACAAAGGACTAAGTGGCTTAAAATCAGGAAGCAAAGCTGACTTAGAAGTCATTTATTAAATTGCTTAGCTTATTAATGAGAAGCGAGAGCGGGGGATCTAGAGAGTAGATCATTAAGCTTTAGTCTTGCAAAGGAACCCTTGTACCAGTTCACTTTCCCCTCCTCAATTGGGTTTCATGAGGGGGATAGATATTTATCTATGACCTCATTTTCATTCCTCTCTTTGAAAAAATGTGAAAATAATAATTCACCCATAGTTAGTAGCAATGAAGAATTCCCCATCCTCAAGCGTCCCCACCCTGCTATGGGCTTTACTTCTCCACCCAGCAGGGGAGCCCTAGTATTTTATAATTATATGTTAATGAAGAACGGAATCCTTCCTCATTTTATTTTGCATTTCATTTCCAGAGTAATTTGATGTGTGTGTGTGGAGAAGGGCGGGTGTGAGGAAATGTAAACAGTGTTCATTTATCACAGCTTTAATTTAGACCAGATCTCCCCCTAATCCAATTCTGAGCAGCACAGTTTATGCCAGTGAGCAGTAAACACTAATGAAGATCAGCTGCAGGAATAGGGGGTGGACAAGATTTCTGCTGGGTATGCCTGCCATTGAAAAACACAAGCAAAAACCCCAACACATTCATAATTTGCCACATAATTTTGACCAGTGTACAGAAATCACAATAAACTTTAGTTTTAAACAGTCTATTCTATGAGATGTGTTCTTCCAACAATTTGCCACTCTTACCCCAGACTCACACCAGGGTCATATCCTGGACCTTGTTACCACTAAAACTAAGACCAACCCCTTCATAATCTCAAGTGCAGATTCTGAATTTTTAGCTCATTCCCTCCAGTATACTGTGTTTGTGTTTTACTGCTGTCATAGCCAATTACCACAAACTTAGCAGCTTAAACAATACAAATTTATCTTACAGCTCTACAGGTCAGAAGTATGACATGGAGCTCATGGGAATAAAATCAAGACTGGCAGGGCTGTGCTCCTGTCTGTAGGATACAGATAGGATCCGTTTCCTTCTCTTTTCCAGCTTCAAAAGGCTACCTGCATTCATTCCATGATTGTGGCTGTTAGGGTTTGAATATGAAGTATCCCATAAAGACTCCATGTGTTGAAGGCTTGGCTCAGAGGTGGGGCTTTGGGGAAGTGATAGATCATGAGCACCCAGACTTCATCAGTGGATAATCTATTGATAGCTGAATGGACGACTGGGAGGTGGTGGAAACTACAGGCAGGTGGGGCATGGTTGGAGGAAGAAGGCCACAGGAGGAGTGTCCTTGGGGACTATATTTTGTCCCTGGCCTTGTTCTCTCTCTCTGTTTCCTTTCTTCCATGAGCTGAACAGCTTTTCTCCACCACACCCTTCTTCCATGATGCTCTGCCTCACCTCAGGCCTAAAGCAATGGAGACAACAGGCTATGTGCTGAAACCATAAACCAAAATAAATATTTCCTCCTCTATATTGTTCTTGTACGGTATTTTAGTCACAGCAACCAAAAGCTGACTAACACAGTGGCTGTCTTCTTCTATCTTCAAAGCAAGCAAGAGCTAAAATATTCATAGATTCTAAGGATTTGCACATGGACCTCTTGGGGAGAGGTCACTATTTCTGCCTACCTCTTATCCCAACCCCAGTAATCTTTCTATCCTCTGGGCGCTAAAATCAATTGTTCCTACAGCTTGAGTTCTTCTTCACCCTTCATATCTTTCATATCTTCATTTCTCTCGTTAACCCAGTCTGAATTCCATGATCAATTATAATCATGTTTCCCTTGTCTCCTCTCTTGCTTCATTGTTCTTTCCTGGCAAAATACCCAACATTCTATCTACTCTAAACCTGCATACATATTGCTAGAAAATAAACACAGTAAACATATCACCAAATATGACCTTAATGTTGCCCACCAACTGTATGGTATTTTCCTGGTTCACTCATTCTCCCACTCTCCTACATGACGATTTCTGTTCTCAAACTTCCTGCTCCTGTTCTCCTATCCACACATTTAGCCAATGACTTAATTCATTGAGAAAATAGAAACAACTAGAAGAGAATCTTCTGCAAGTTCCCTCCAACACATCTATTTATCCATACAGTCTTTTTAGTAAGCTCATCCACTTTCATGGCTTTAAATAAATCTACATGCTAATGGTACTCAAGTATCTGTATCCAAACCCAGACTTTATTCCTGGACCCCAGTTACTTACTTGATCTTATCCAGTTACTTACTTGATGGGAACTTAAATGTCTGTGTTTCAGACAACATTCCCACTGTTGTGACCCAATAATTACACAACTTAGAGAAAGGAATAGTTATTTGCTCATAATTTTTGGAGATTTCAGGGTTTGGTCCATGTCAGGCCCGGTTTGTGGAGTTCAGGGCATGGTGGCGGGAAGTACAGAGAGGGAGAGCACAAGCCTCTGCTCTCACATCATGGAGGCTAGAAGCAGAGAGAGCACAAGGGGAGGAGAGACCTCATATAGTACCCAAGGCCACACACCCTTAGCAACAAACTGGACCCCTCCTTAGCAACCGAGCCCCACTTCCAACTATCTTATTTCCATGAGGAGTAGGGGAAAATTCTATATCCAAACTATTACATTCCACCCCTGACCCCCTAGACCTCATGGCCACCTCACAATGCAAAATGCATTTAGTCCATCTCCACTAGTTCCACAATCTTAACAGTTTTAGTATTGCTCAAAAGTCCAAAGTCAGCTGGGTGTGGTGGCTCACGCTTATAATCCAGCCTCAGCAAGTAGTGAGACTCTCATCAACCTAGTGAGACCCCAGCCATAAAATATGGCTAGGGGGTGTAGCTCAGAGGTAGAATGCCCCTGTTATTCAAACCTCAGTGCCAAAAAAAAAAGTCCAAAGTGTCCTCTGGACTTAAGATAAACTCTTGGTTGTGAGCCCCTTTGAAAACAAAAAACAAGTTACATACATCCAATATACAATGGTACAGAGTAAACATTTGCATTCCATAAGGGAAGAGTAGGGCCATACAAAGAAGGAACAGGACCAAAAAAGTACTGAAATCCAGCAGGGCAAGCATTTAATCCTGCAGCTCCATTTCTGGCATCTGGGGCACATAAAAATGAGATGCGATTTCCAAAGGGCTTTGGCAACCTTGCCCCTACAGCCTGGGTGATTGCAATGGGCAGTGTACTGGCTCTTCTAGCCTGTCTCCATGGCTTGCAGCTTGCAGCCTTTCCTCGTAGTTGTTCCACAGTTCTGGCATGTCTAAATCTCAGGGGTCTTTCTTGCAACATTGGCTTGACCCTCACACCTTCAAAAATTGTGCCATTTGGGCTTGCTTGCAAGGGATTCTGACCCTACCACACATTTCCTGGATTCACAGGCTTCCCTTTGAAATCTGGGGGAAGAGTCCATCACCCCTTTTTCCAGCAAAGCCAGCATTGCATGAGCACTGAGATCAACTGCCAGTAAGAAAGGTAGTCACACCCTCTTTAATCACTACCACTGGGTCCTTTTCAATCACAGTCACTAGGCCCACCTCCATCCTGAACACCACTGACCCTGCCTCCATCTGGGGTCACCACTGGGCCTGCCTGTATCCAGAATGCCTCTAGGCCCATCTCCACCATGGCTGCTGCTGGCCCCACCTTCATCCAGGCTGCCATTGGCACCGCCTCCATCATGGCTATCACTTCCTCCTTCCTTTCACCCATCTCACTTTCTTCCATGACATCATCTCTCTGGGCCCCAATTTCACACATGCCTTTCTGGCCAAACTGCAAATCTATAAAGTCTCTTTGCTTACTTTCTGCTCCCAAATGTCAGTGTACAATTCGCTGAATGGGGACATCAATATTCATAATGCAGTATGGATACTTTGCTGTTTTGAGGTTTCCTCCACCAGCTTAATCAGTCATCTTTAAATTTGGCCTCACACAGTTTCTGGACATGGGCAAAATGCCAATAAGTTCTTCGCCAGAATGTAAGACATGTGGCCTCTACTCCATTTTCCTATGGAGTCCTCTTTGCCCTCTGAAATCTCCTGAGCACAGTCCACTATATGCTTCTCTATCAGTATTCTGGTCCTTCCAACTTCTTTTCACAAACCAGTTTCACAGACTCATAAAGCACACAGTCAGACTTAGATACAGTAGTGGCCCTACTCCTGATACCAACTGCTGTTTCAGACAACATTCCCACTGCTGTGACCCAATAACTGACCATAAAATTTAGAGAAACAATATTTATATGCTCACAGTTTTTGGAGATTTCAGGATTCAGTCCATGTTAGGCCAGATCTGCAGAGCTCAGGCCATGGCAGAGGAAAGCAGAGAGAGGGAGAGTGCAAGCCTCCACTCTCACATCATGGAAGCTGTAAGCAGAGAGAGATCAGGGGGAGGAGAGACCTTATATACTCTCCAAGGCCACATTCCCAAGGGACCCCTCCTTAGCAACCAAACCTGCTTCCAACATTACAACTTTGTTTCCATGAGGACTGGGAGAACATTCTATATCCAAACCATTACAGTTTGATAGACATCTCAAAACTCATTATGTCCAAAACTGGCTAATGATCACCTCAAAATCTGATCTACCTGCAGATTTCCACATTTTAATACAAAGTCCATCTTCTTGCTTCATAAGCCAAAAACCTTCCCTTACCCTTGATTCCCCTCTTTCTCTTGTATCTTTATCCAAGCTACTGAAAATCTGCGGCTTTACTTTCAAAGTATACCCAAACTCTGTCTACTTCTCACCAGTTCCATTGCTACCATTCCTGGTCTATCACCATTATCTGCTCCATTGTTATAGTAACTCCTAATTAGTCTTCCTGCTTCCACTCTCGCCCCCACCCTCATAGACTTAGATCACAGCAGCCAGAATAATCCTTGTAAAATGTAAGTCACGTCATGTTGCTTACATAGTCAGTGTTTACCCCATTTTACTTAGAATAAAAGCCAGAGACCTTATTTGACATACCTGGCCCTAGAGGTTCTGGTCCCCATTATCTCCACTGTTCACGTTCCACTCCAATCACATTGAAATCCTTGGTGTTTTTTTGAACCCACTAGACAAGGCATTCAAAGCCCTGGATTTGCTATTCCCTCTACTTGGACTATTCCCTCATAATCCCTAACCTCCCATGTACAACCATATGATTTGCTCCAATGATAAGGTCTCCCCCCACCAAAAATTAAATAAAACTTTGACTTTAGGCCTTATCAACGGCTCTGCTCTAAGAGTAAAACCCAAGTGCCTTACTTGACCTACAATTCTCAGAACAACCTGGTCCCTTACCTCCTCTTTTTTTTATTACCAGAATCCAGATACTCCAATATTTTTGCAGCATTTTGAATGCACCAAGTTCTTTCCTGTCTCTGCTTGGAACTCTCTTCCCTCTCCTTTACACTTGCCAACTCCAACTCATCCTTCAATTCCCAGAGCCAACATCACTCTCTGAGGGGAGCCATCCCTCAGCACTCCTTGCCATCTATATTTGGGCTCTCACAGGACTCTATACTGTTTCTTCATAGAACTTAAGACAGCTTATAACTTCCTATTCCCTTATGTGATTATTTGTGTAATAAATGTTTCTCCTACTCCACTGTAAGCTCCATGCGGTCAGAGATCTTTGCTGTCTGGTTGATCACCAGATACTCGATACCAGGCACAGGGCCAGGCTCATCGCACTTATTATAAAGTGGATGGATATGATTTAATCACACCTCAATCTAACTTGATAACTTTTTACAGAGAATTTCTTATCCCTTTACCAGAAAATAAAGGCTTTGATTTTAGCTGCTGATAGATTTCCATATGACCATATAAAACACTATATTCTTCTAGGTTTCCTGGAACTAGAAAATAAATGAATAGCAAGTAATTCTCATTGGTTCATAATATACAATATATTTCTATAGGAACTGCTTTGGCAAATATACTAAGATTATGGTGAAAGGTTTTGAAAACATAGACTGCAACAGTTCCCTTGAGGCTTAGATTCTCAACAATAATTCTCAACAATAATTTCTCCATTGTTTCTAAACCCCAATGAGACCCTCCACAGCACTGCCCTCAGTTCAGAAAGCTCCTGGAAGCCCAGCAGTATGAAGGTAAGACTACATTTCCACATGGAAGGGCAATGTTTACATTGTGCATCAAGCACACTTCTGATGAATCTGATTCTCTGTCCTCCAAGGTAGTTATCTTACTGGGGTGTTGGGGTGGGTGGGTGGGGCTATAGTAGGGTTGGTTTATGGGAGATTGTTGATATAAAGAAATGAGGAAGCCAGAAATGGTGGCACACACCTATAATCCCAGTACATGGGAGGCTGAGATAGGAGGATCACAGGTTTGAGATCAGCCTCAGCAACTTAGCAACTCAGCAACCTAGCAAGACCTTGGTTCAAAAAACATTTTTTTAAAGAGCTGAGGGTGTAGCTCAGAGGTAGAATGCCCCTGGGTTCAATCCAGAGAGAGAGAGAGAGAGAGAGAGAGAAGAGGGGAGGGGAGGAGAGGGGAGAGAGAAGACAGAAAAGAAAAGATGATGGTGGGGGTGGAGCTCAATGGTAGAGCACTTGTCTAGCAAGCACAAGGGCCTGGGTTCTATCCCCAGAGCCAAAAATATTTTTTAATTAAAAAATAAAGGGGAAGCCGGGCATGATGGCACATGCCTGTAATCTCAGAACTTGGAAGGGTGAGACAGGATCAAAGGTTCAAGGACAGCCTCAACAAGGTAGTGAGACTGTCAGTAACCTAGAGAGACCTTGTTGCAAAATAAAAAATAAGAAGGGCTGGGCATGTAGCTTGGAGGTATAATGTCCCTTGGTTCAATTCCCAGTACCACAAAAACTAAATTAAATTCAAAAGGGGAGCTAGGCGTGGTGGCACATGTCTGTAATCCCAGTACTTGGGAGGCTGTGACAGGAGGATCACAGGTTTGAAGCCAACCTTGGCAATTTAGTGAGACTTTGTTTCAAAATAAAAAGGGCTGGGGGTATAGTTCAGAGATGGAGTGCTCCTGGGTTCAATCTTCAGTGCCAAAAAAATTGAATAAATAAAAAAGATAAAGTGTTGATGAAAAGTAGTGAAGTGGTCCAGGAGATCTGATTCAACCATTCTAAAGGAAATGCAATCAGTATTTGATCAGAAAAACAGAACCACTAAGAGATAGACTTATTTAGGGATTTGACCTTTTACAATTATGGGATTCAGTTATGAGTCTCTATAAGGCTTTGTGTCTGGTGCTACAACCTGAAATCTTTGGCAAGTAGTTGGGAAAGAAAGATGGATATAAAGTGGTGGTTCTCAGTCAGGACTGATTTTGCCCCCAGGGAACATTTGGTAATGTTTGGAGACATTCTGGTTTGTCATAACTTAGGTGGAGGGTACTGACATATAGTGGAATACTCAGGCCAGGCTATGAAACATCCTGCAATGCACAAGACAGTCTTTAAAATAAAGACTTATCCAATCCAAATGTCAATAATGCTGATGTTGAAAAATCTTGGTGTAAAGAGAGGAACCTTCTGGAACCTGTGAGTGTAAGCTGGAGTCCAAGATGATGGAACTAGAACCAATGTTTCCTATTGCTTCCAACTTCAGTGATGCAGGTGTCCTGCAGGAGAAGCAAATGCCTTTCATCACAGAGCTAATCACATACTTGACTCACAGCAGAAAAGCCAAAGAAAGATCCAGGGGCAGGTCGAAAAGCTGCAGGCCCAGCTGTTGTACCACACCAGTGAGGCAAAGCAGCCATCAGCAACAAGGTACAGCAGCCTTGGCTCCCCACCACTGATTTCCCCAACTCTGCCCCCTGCAGGTGCAGCCTCTGCCTCCAAATCTCATGCAAATGTCTCTAATGGCCCACCTTAAGCATAAGGAAAGAGAATCATAAAAATCCAGTTCAGTTTAGTCAAATTGACACTTTAAAAAGCCACCACAGGATGTATACATGGGAGAGTTATGTACTATTCAGGGTGCTCCAGAGAAACAGAACCAATATAAGAATGAAATATATATATGTATATGTGTGTGTATATATATGTATATATATATGTATACATATGGAGAGAGAGAGAGAAATTGGCTCACATGATTGCGGTGGCTAAGAAGACCCAAGATCTGCAATCAGCCAGTCAGCTGGAGGCCCAGGAAAACTGATGATGTAGCTCTAGTTCAAGTCTGAAAGCCTGAGAACGAGGAGAGCCAATAGTGTAAATTCCAGTCCAAAATCCAAAGGTTTAAGATCCAAAAAGAGTCAATGTTTCCATTCGACTTGAAGGCAGGAAAAGACCAATGTCCCAGCTCAAAGGTGGTCAGGCAGAAAAAAATTCTCCCTTAGCTTTTTGTTCTATTCAGACTTTCAACTGATTGGACAAGAACCACCAGGAGGTGGTTTGCTTTACTCAGTCTAGCTTCTTAAATGTTACTTTCACTCAGAAACTCTCATAGACACACTCAGAATAATATTTGACCAAATATCTGAGCACCTGAGGCCCAGACAAGTTGACCCTTAAAATTAACCATAAATAGTTCCTTAAAACAATTCTTAGACTATACATCAACAACCATAGGGGAGCTGGATCTCCTCAGATCTTCTGTAGAACCCTGAGTTTGTTTTATTATACCATATGTCAATTTTTTAAAAATAATTGCTTTTCACTGTTATCTAGCTATTTATCGGATCTATTTTTGTTCATTTTTGTATCTTCAGCTCTTAGCAAAGGGTTGGCACATAGTAAGTGCTCACTTGATATTGTATAAATAAATGTAGGATTTTAATTTGGTCAATACAAAGAATTTTTGTTTTAGAAGCTGTGTTGTTCATCAGACTTTATAAAGTCTGTTGTTCTTTACAAAAAGAATTCTCTTTTAGCCAAGCATGGTGGTACACACCTGTAATCCCAGGTACACAGGTGGCTGAGGCAGGAAGATTGCAAGTTCAAGGCCAGCCTGGGCAACTTAGTAAAACTGTGTCTCAAAATAAAAAATAAAAATTGACAGTCTCAGACTCCGCGAGTCCCTGTGGCCACACTGGGTGGTCTCCCCCTGGGGCGGCTCATTGACTTACGGTCTTGTTGAGTGCTGCTCTTAATCTCTGGGTTGGGGGGGCTCAGCCACTGCCGCAGGTTCTGGTCAGGCCTCTGGGCACTGGGGACTCTGCCAAGCGTGGATCGAACTGCTGCTTGCTTTTGTTGCTGATGTTCTGCAGTGCTGGTTTTAGAAAAGGTCCCTGGTTTCTTTGTTGGTGACCTGCAAAAGCCACAATGCCTATAGCCGTCGGCGCAGTCTGACCAAGATGGCGCCGCTGACGCTTCTGCTGACGCAGTAGTTCAGGTCTGTGTCACACGTGGAGCGAGTTGCTGTTCACCTTCACTGCTGCTATTCTGCAGTTGCTAGATTCACAACAGGTCGCTGGCGTCTCCATTGGTCTTGTGTAGAAGTCACAATGCTGGTAGCTGCCGGTAAGGTTCTGCTAAGATGGTGCCACTGCAGGTGCTGCAGCTGCTGTAGCCACTCTTGAGTGTAGAGCGAGCCTCTGCTTGCTTTCGTCTCTGTTGACCTGCAGTTGCTGAACTCACAACAGGTCTCTGGCTTCTCAGCTGGTGGCGTGTGGAGATTGTAATGCCGGTAGCGGCCGGTACAGTCCGGCCAAGATGGCACCACCACTTTTCCTTAGTTGTTACAGGGTAGGTGACCAAAACCTGACAAATGGGAGCTTCTTCAGCTGGGCGTGGTGGTGGCATGGTGGAGCAAGTCAGTGGAGACTGTGATGATGCGGATGGTTGTGGGGGATCAGGACATGGAGAAGTGAAGAGGACACTGAGAATCACAGACTTTCATATCCAGTCTCTCATTGCTGTGGAACTGAGAGAAACTTAGTGATTTTAGGGGGAGATGTCAGTAAATAAAAACATTTGCTGTAACAAATCTGGATATAGGATAAGACGGTAAATAAGGCAAGTGTACAGGGTGAATTGGAGATAAGAACAGAGAAAATGAGGCCTACAAAGAAGACTGAAAAAAAGCCAGCAAGTTCAGCTACTCACTTAAACTTCACATTTATGGGTGGACAATATGTATCTATGTCAGAGTAGACACAAAACAGACAACTATGAATATAAAACAGACCTGCCGAGAGAGAACAAGATGGCGTCAGAGTAAGGACACCGAAAGGAGCCTGTCTCTAAATTGTCTCGGGTGCTTCGAACTGAACAGTCATATACATCCCATACTACTTTCATGGGAGATAGGAACTAAAGACAATAACATTTAAGAATACATAGAAGCCCACCGATTAACACCCAGGCTGAAAAAGGGTATAAAAAAAGGGGGCAACCAACCAGAGATGAGAGAACAATAACCCTGTCCCAGACTGGGGTGCCGGACCTGCAGGAACCTTCAGAAGATCCAAAAAATCTTATAACCAGCAACCTGAGGCCTTTCTCACAGACATCGGGATCATCAACCACAAAATCCCACAGTCCCAGGACAAAAAGACGGAGAAGGACAACTATATCCACTTCCACATCCATCGCAATCCACTGGTCCTCCACACACTCGGAAGGAGAGGTGAGCGCTGCAGCCTCACAGGATAACTGAAAAGAGCCCCTTCCCCGGAAAAAAAGAGAGGGTGGGGATACAAGCAGTCTGTGGCTGTAACCACACACGAAAATCTGAGGAATAGAGCAGGTCTGAAAGTTGCAGACCAACACAGCCTTCTCTGGGGAGCACAGCGTCCCTGCCTGAGCCTAAATCAGCCCCAGAGGGACTCAGCAGCAAGCCGAGGCGGGAAGCTGAAAGCACTAGTGTTCCCCGCCTGCGATCCAGACAGCCCGGGAGGGACTCGCCCTAAATGGGAGGAGAGTGCCGGCATTACTGGCCTGCACCCAGGCTGAGGGAAAGAAGGACACAGAGAGCAGAGAGTGAGCCCCCCCCCCGGTGCCCAGGCCAGCCACAGAGTGTCTCCACCTAAACAGACAGAACCAGAGGGACATGGGAAGCCGGGGCACTAGCATTCCCTGCCTGCGCTCAGGCCAGCCAGAGAGGGACACAACTTAAACAGGCAGAACCAGAGGGACGCGAGGGAAGCAGAGGACACCAGCGTCCCCTGCCTGCACCTAGGTGGAGAGAAAAGAGGGTTGCATGGGCAGCAGAGTATGTTTCCTCGCCTGTGCCCAGGCTAGCCCAAGAATGTCCCTTCCTAAACAGGCAGAGTGACAGAGGGACATGGAAAGCAGAGAGTGCTGGCCTTCCCAGCCTGCACTCAGGCCAACCGGAGAGGGTCATGGCCTAAACAGGCAGAGTGACAGAGGGACATGGAAAGCGGAGAGTGCTGGTTTTACATGCCTGCACCCAGGCCAGCCCAAGAGGGACTCGGCCTAAACAGGCAGAGTGACAGAGGACATGAGAAGCAGAGGACAGTGGCATTCCCTACCTGAGCTCAGGCCAGCCCAAGAGGATCTCGGCCTAAACAGGCAGAGAGTGCCCGCGTTACCTGCCTGCAACCAGGAGGAGAGAAAGAGGGTCGTGGGCAGCAGAGAGTGCTGGCCTTCCCCCATCTGCGCCCAGGCCAGCCTGAGAGGGACTCGGCCTCATGGGCAGAGAGTGCCGGTGTTCCCCGCCTGTGCCCAGGCAGAGAGAAAGAAGGACACAGGCAGCAAAGAGGGTGAGCCTTCCCCCACCTGTGCTCAGGCCAGCCCAAGAGGGACTCAGGAAGCAGAATGCCAGTGTTCTCCACCTGTGCTCAGGCTAAATAGGTGAACCACCAGAAAAGACTGTCAGACACCAAAGACTAACTACCACTGACAAACGGAACTAATCAACAGCCCGCATATTGAAGTTTAAAAATGCACACGGTACAAACTGACCTACCCACATCTCTGAGTCTACCCCCTATTACAGAGGTGACAGACAGGTCCACAGACCTCAACATCTGGAGCTCATTAAGAACACCATTGCAACAGACAGAAGGAACCCTAGAGTAATTGCAACCCAGTACCAACAATCTACTGGCAAAACAACAGTGGGATGATATGGGACACAGATTTCAAAGAACGTATTAAAGGGTGATAAAGACACAACAGAGAGCTAATAATAACCATACAGTAGAGGCTAGTCATCTTTAAGGGACACCTTGTAATAAATATCTACCTCCAGAACAGGTTACTATACAGGGAGAGTGATTAGACATAGGAAACCTACAAAGTGAGAGAGAGATACCAAAAGCAACAAAAATATAAACTTAAGAAACCTGAAATCATGGGAAGGAGGAACAACAAAGAAACAATGAGCTCCCACAACTTCACAATAATAGAACCATCACGAAAGAAATGCAGGGATTGTCAGAAGGACAATTTAGAACTTTAGTAGTAGAAATGATACAGGATTTCCAAAAAGAATTCAGAGAGAGCCTGAAAGGAATGAAGGATCAAATAAGCAAAGAATCTGACACTCAAAATAGGAATCAAATAGAGGCTCTGAAGGAAGTGAAGGATGCAATAATTGAAATGAAGGCATCAATACAAACTATTAACAGTAGACTAGACCACCTGGAAAACAGAATCTCATTCTTAGAAGACGACCACTCCAAAAGTGAGCGCATCGTATATAACATAGAAAAAAACAATTCAGCAGCATGAATTGGACATCAAAGAGATCTCAGCCTATTTGAAAAAAAGCAAACCTAAGAATAATAGGCATAAAAGAGGGAATAGAAACTGAAACCAAAGGAATAAATAATCTTTTCAGAGGAGTAATATTAGAAAATTTCCCAAACATAGAAAGGGAGGTCGACACCCAGGAACAAGAAACATATAGAACCCCCAATAGACAAGATCAGAGAAAAGGGTCATGACATCACATAATAGTCAAATTGACTAACATAGAGGCCAAGGAGAGAATCTTAAAGGCAACCAGAGAAAAAAACCAAGTAACATATAGAGGCAAACCAATAAGAATCACTCCCAACCTTCCAAACCACGTCATGAAAGCCAGGAGGGCCTGCAGTGGCATATTCCAAACTCTGAAAGAAAACAACTTCCAAAGGCTCAGTTAGCAATACAGTTCTTCATGAAAATAAGAACTTTTTTCCCCCAGCTATTGCCCATAGGTTCTATTACCACATGGTCTCTTTCCATTCAGGGTTCACCTGGTGGAGTGGTAGTGCCTATTTTCTAGTAACAATTAGAAAGTGGCTGAGAGAAGATCCTTGAATGACTATAATAATCCAAGAAATTTGGCATGTGGATCAGAATGAGAAAAGAAAAATACAAAGAGTGGCTAGTAGGCTGGGTGTGGTGGTGCATGCCTGTAATTCTAGTACTTGGGAGGCTGGGACAGGAGGATCGCAGGTTCAAGGACAGCCTCAACAACTTAGCTAGGCCCTCCACAACTTAGTGAGATCCCGTTTCAAAATAAAAGGTAAAACAGATCTGGGAGTGTAGCTTGGAGATAGAATGCCCCTCGGTTCAATCCCCAGTACCACACACACACACACACACACACACACACAGACAAAAGTGTGACAAAAGTGTGACAATTAGAGGCAGGGGTGTATCTCAGTGCTAGAGTATTTACTTAGCATGCATGAGGCCCTGGTTTCAATCCCCAGTGCTGGGGAGGAAAAAGCATGACTTATTATATAGATTCTAATCTTGGGTTTTCCACTTATAAACTGTATACCTTTGGGCAAGTTCACCTGAACCTCCATTTCCTTATCTGTAAAATGAGGTTAATAGTCATACAATGTCATAGGACTACTTTCAGGATTAGGTGAGTTGATCCATGAAAAGTATCTAGGACACCTCTTGCCACTTCGAATTTTGTTTCTGTTTTCCAATACTAGAGATTGAACCCAGGCCCTTGTGCATGCTAGGCAAGCACTCTACCACTGAGCTACATCCCTAGTCCTAGTTCTTGGCACACAGTAAGTGCTCAATTTATGTGGCCTCATAAGTAAGTGGACAGTTGTAAGGATAAGAAGAGTGAAAAGGTAAGGATGTACAGCCCTTTCCTGTTTCTAAGCAGGGAGAAGCCTGTGCCCTATGTATGATACCAGCTTTGGGGCCCTAAATTTACTGGTTAGGGACAAAAATAGAAATATCACATAACTTATGACTTTTGAGTGTAAGAGGGGATGCTAAAGATTCGAATTAGGTAATTTTGTGATTTTATTATATTAATGGACCTTTAAAATAGTTTGCCACCACAGCTGGCAAAACTTATCTTATTTTTAAAAGTAGTTTCTAAATGGAACTCTTTTTGCAGTGTTATACACTTGTAATCCCAGCCTCTCCAGAGGCAGAGGCAGGAGGATTATAAAATCAAGGCCAGCCTGGATGATTTATGGAGACCCTGTCTCAAAATAAGATTTTAAAAAGATCTGAGGATGTAGCTTACTGATAAAGTGCTTGACCAGCATATGCAAGGTCCTGGTTTCAATCTCTAACACCAATATGATAAAATAAAATAATTTCAACCAGGTATGGTGGCTCACACTTGTAATCCCAGTACTTGGGAGGCTGAGATAAGAGGATCACAGATTCGTGGTCAGCCTCAGCAACTTAGCAAAGCCTCCCACAACTTAGACCCTGTTTCAAAATAAAAAATAAAATAGGGCTGGGTGTGTAGCTCAGGTAGAAAGCCCCTCAGTTCAATTCCCAGTGCCACAATTAATTAATTAATTAGTTAATTAATTCTAAAAATTAAAAGTAAAATCTACTGTATACATGTCAGTAAAATTTTAAACTTCTTTATATTGATTATCTGGGTATTAAAATATAACCCAAATAGAATAATTATTCCTGATATATGTTCATGTACTTTAATCAGTTTCTTAATGGTACCTGTCTCTAAAATTATCATTAATATATTAATGGGATCTTGTTGTCATAAAATAACCTGTAATCATTTTCATAGGTGCATCTTATGCTTAATGACTTTGAAATTGCCGACACTTTCAATGACTCTTTTCTTAGCCCATACTACTTTTAACTGAAAAAAAGTTCTCAAAAATAGGTGCTGAGGTACCTGCTAAACTCAGTCAATTTTGCTGAATAGAGGACACTCTTAAATCTAATTGTTAAATTTAAACATATGTTTCGGCCCAAATATGTTTTATATGTATTACCTTTTAGTCTCCATCCAGAATGCCCTTCTTTAATAAATAATTTTATAAGACAAACTCAGCAAACAAATTATCTTTATTATTGATCACCAAAATATGATACTCTCAATCTCATTGCCTTCTAATAATGAATATAAATTTATACAACTAAAAATAGAACAAAAATAAAAGTCAGAGCACTCCAACCAAATAGTCAATTCCCTTTTCCCTGGATAATTCTTACTACCCTCCAACTTTCAACTTATCCATCTTCCCCTATCTGACCACTAAACTTTTCCTCTTCCCAGACTACTAGGAGCCCGTTATGTGTTTCTACTCCCTCCTGACATTGTGGTTTAATGTTTCCTTCCACTAGGTTCCATAAGGTCAGGGACCATGTCTGTCTTGTTCACAACCATATCCAGCACCAGCACAACGCCCAACACTTAAGTCCTCAGTAAATAATAATTAAATGAATGAACCATCAATGAAAAAGGGAAAACATAATCAGATTCAAACTGTAACAACCCAGTAAGTTCCTATGAATTCTTATTTAAAATAGATTTTTTTCCTACTACTGAGATCACAGTGGAGAAATCTAAAGACCTTCTGCTATGGTTTGACTGAGTCCCCCAAAACTCATGTGCTAGAAACTTAATCCCCAATGCAACAGTGTTAAGCAGTAGGAACTTTAAAAGGGGACTAGGTGACTATGCATTAATGTTGTTACTTCAAGAGTGTGTCCACTATCTTTTTTTTTTTTTTTTTGCGGTACCGGGGATTGAACGCAGGGGCGTTCTACCTCCGCGCTACGTCCCCAGACCTATTTTTTTATACTTTATTTTGAAACTGGGTCTCACGAAGTTGTGGAGGGCCTCACTAAAGAGAGAGAGAGAGAGAGAGAGAGAGAGAGACAGGGAGAGAGAGAGCGAGAGAGCTGAGGCTGGCCGTGAACCCGGATCCTCCGGTCTCTGCCTCCCAAAGTACTGGGATTACAAGCATGCGCCACCATGCCCGGTGTGTCCACTATCTTGAGAGTGGGTTTGTTATAAAAGTGAATTCATCTCCCTCTTCTCTCTGGCCACTGATGCTGTGTCAGTCAGCATTTCACTGCTGTAATCCAAAACAACTGACCACACAGCTTAGAGGAAGAAAGATTTATCTGCTCATAGTTCTGGAGATTTCAGAGGTTCAGTCCATGTCAGGCCGGGTCTGTGGAGCTCAGAGCATGTTGGCAGGAAACAGAGAGAGGGAGAGAGCAAAGCTCTGCTCTCACATCATGGAGGCTGGAAACAAGAGAGAGAGAGCTAGGGATTCAAAGACACAAGCACAGTCCCTAAGGCCACACCCCAGGGACCCACCTCCTCCAGCCACACCCCCACTTGCCTAGGTAACCACCCAGTAAATCCATTACAATGGATTTTTCCATTGATGAGATTACAATCTCATGACTTAATTATATCAACTCTGACCATTAATACATGAGCTCTTCAAGGGACATTCTATCTCTAACCATAATAGATGCTTTTCACCATGTTATGATGCAGCAAGAAGGCCCTCAGCAGATATGGACCCTTGTTCTTGGACCTCCCAACCCCCAGAACCATAAGCCAAATAACCTTCTTTTGTTTAAAATTGCCCAGTCTGTGGCATAGCAGGCCAAAACAGACTTAGATATATACCTTGGCCATATGATCAAAATTATCACCAGTAATAAGATATATTAACATGATGTGTCCACAAATGGAATGCACCAAGAACACATCACTTTAGTGGTATCTTGCCAAAAATCAATAACTTCAATCTAATCATGAGGGAAAAATAAATAAATCCAAATTGAGGGAGATTCTACAAAATAACTGCCTATAGGAAACTAAGGAGACATAACCACTATGGGCGATGTGGGATCCTGGATTGGATGCTAGAGCAGTGGAAAGTATATTAATGGGAAAACTGGTAGAATTCGAATAATGTCTACAGCTTTTTAAAAACAATGTTTTACCAGTGCCGATTTGCTGGTTTTGATCATAGTACTATGGTTACATAACATATTATCAAGGGAAGCTGGGTGAAGCATAAATGGGAACTCTCTGTACTATTTTGTAACTTTTCTTGAAGTCTAAATTTATGTCAAAATAAAAAGTTAAATATTTCTCTAAGCTGGGCGTGGTGGTGCATGGCTGTAATCCCAGTACTTGGGAGGCTGAGACAAGAGGATCGAAGGTTCCAGGCCAGCCTCAGTAACTTAGCGAGGCCCTCTGCAACTTTGTAAGAACCTGTTTCAAAAATAAAAAATAAAATAGGGCTGGGGGTGCAGCTCAGCAGAATGCCCCTAGGTTTAATCCAGTACCACAAAAAAAATTTTTTTCTCTAGCGATTTTTTGAAAGCAAAAAAACAATAAAAACTTTTCAAACCTTAAACACTATATTTACAGTGTTTTTCTCATGCCTGAGTCTCTTTCATTGGCTCATTATTATTTATCAAACCCATCTACTTCCAACTGCTTTAGCCTGGCCACCCCTGAGAACACACTCTTCTCACCCCGAGGCAGGCTTTCTGGGTTCATCAGCACTGGGCATCATCATTCTCTTCTTCTGTCTTTACACTTGCCAGGTCTCCTAGTACCGGTATCTTCCCCCTCTACCATTTCTGCAAAAGCATAGTCCCTGTCCATCTGTGACATGGTTTAAAGGTCACCTCCAGAAGGCCTTCTAGAATTTTCCCTTCCTCAGGCTGATGACTCCTTCATCATGCTCTTACATTCTGGTGCGTGAATGAATATGTGGTCCTGTACATGGCTTTGTCATAGTGCTGTTAAGGCTTCTTTTGCATACATGCTGTGATGCTCAGATAATTTATCAGGGAACCCTCTAATGCCTGTGACCCCATGGTCACTTCAGGCCCTAAAACTGTAAGTCACCTTTTAGTCTGTGATAAGCAGTTTGTAAATGAGGAACCTGCAGGTGAGAGAGGCTCAGTGACTTTCCCAAGACACTACACATGTAAGTGGCAGGGACCAGACCAGCCAGCTCTCCTGAGTGGCTGTGTATTGCTAAGTATGTGTATTAAGGTGCACTTGGTGGCAAGAGATGGGGGCAGCCCAGGTCCAGATCAGGCAGGTTGTCGCACATCAGGACAAAGAGTTTGGTCGTTAGCCTTACAACAATGAGGCACCACTAAGGATTATCAATAAGCCTGGGTCAGCTCTGACCATATCACTCCTTTACTCAAAAAACCTCCACGGCTCCCACTGCCTACATAATAAACTTTAAAATCCTTAGTATAGCATCCAAACATCCCCATCCCCTCCTTTGTTGTTTGTGATGCTGGGGATCAAACCCAGGGCCTCGCTGACCTATAGTCCCAGCCCCCAGTCTGCCTTTGATTTACTCTTCCAATCTTATCTCTTAGGTTTCCTTTCGTGTTATCTAAATTCAAGCTAAACAATATATTTACCCATACACTCACCAACACAGCCTCCGAGCACCTAGCACTGTGTGGCACACTGAATGAAGGAATCCTGATTCTCTCCCCAAGTCTTGGCCAATGACACTCCCTCATCTGGAAATATCAGCGAAGCTTTCTTTCATCTTCTTATATACACTTCCACCTCATTTGTTAAGGTGGAGCTCAAATGCTCTCTTCTCCACAAAGTCTGTTTCAACAAAATCTGTCCATCTAGAAAAGTAGCGGTTGCCCCCCTCCTCTAACAACTCACAGACATCTCACCTCCCCACAAACATACCTATGGTGTAAGGCAGGGTCCATGTCTGTTTCCCCTCTGATGAAAGAGGGGAAACCTGCCCCTCTACCAGGCAGTGCAGCCCTGCCCCAGCTTCTCCCAGGGTTAACAGCAAATGGTTCACAGGTGCCTCCTTTGTCCTAAGAATATGCCTCAACTGGCAGGATCACTCTTGATCCTTGAAGTGACATCCCTGTCCTCACAGGGACATCCCACAGATAATGGCTGACGGATATGAGATACAAAAAGCTGGGCCTGGCCTCAGTGGACAATGACTCTGTGGTGCTGTTGATGCTCCAAAGGTCAGGACTAGGCTAGACTACCTGAGTTCACATCCTTCCTTGGCCTCTTCCCCACCTTATCTTGTTTATTCCCTTAGACTTTTCTTAAAGTACATTCCCTCAATAAACTACTATCACACAATAAATTCCCATTTCAGGCTCTGCTTCTAGAGAACCTAACCTAAAACATCAGTGTACCTGCCAACACCTAGACAAAGATGACACTAAGAGTTACTAAATGTTAGCAATGTGCCATGCACAATGTAAATATTTTATATGCAAGATCCATTTAATCTTCAAAACAATCATGTGCGGCAGCCACTATGATTGTTCCTAGTTTTGCAGAGAAGGTAATTGAGGCTTAGAGTTAAACAGTAGTCATGACTTGAACACATATCTGTTCTTTCCATCACACCCAGGTAATACACTAGGATAACCTTGACTATCAGAGGAACTCAGTAAATGTTTGGGGAGCAAAAGAATGAGCCATAGTTCTCCCATATCAATATTCTCTACATGGCTCAGAGTTGACTGTTACTTTGTCCAACTTAAAAAAAAAAAAAGAAAGCCAGGAATGGTGGTGCATTCCTGTAATGTACTTGGGAGGCTGAAACAGGAAGATTGCAAGTTGGAGAACAGCCTCAGCAACTTAGGGAGGCCCTCAGCAACTAAGTGAGGGTCTGTTTCAAAATAAAATAAATCTGTGGAGTAGCTCAGATATAGAATTCCCCTGGGTTCAATCCCCAGCAGAAGGAAAGGAAGGAAGGAAGGAAGGAAGGAAGGAAGGAAGGAAGGAAGGAAGGCCCAGTATTGTAGTCCCTGCAAATAATTACAATTTTCATGGTAAATACAATGTGCTAAGTTGACCAAAACAGGATGATGAATTGGAGTCAGGAACAGCATTTTACCACACTAAGTCATGATCATCTTTTATAAATGACCCCATTTGTTTTTGTTGTGTGCACAAATTAAACAAGCATCTTCAGTCTCCAGCAGCATTTTATAGTTTGTTTGTTCATGTCTTTATCTTCTACCTTTTCAAAATGCCAGATGGTTTTCATTGCAGTGTGAGGAAAGGATTAAAAGAAGTAGACAGATAAGTTCAAAGAACCTGTTGTTTCCAAAACAGACTTGCAATGTGGAGAAAACAACTTTCTCTCATAACAGACATGGAAAATGCAAAAGTGTTCATACATGCCAGGCCTTCCTCTGTGAGGACTGTCTCTTATCATTATAACCCTTATTTAAAATAGAGTAAAGTAGAGTTGTGATATGGATAAAAGAGATGCTTTGGCTCTCTTTAAATGGAGAGTGGATTCTAAAGCTGGATTTGTGGTTGATGGTTGCACAACTCTATAAATTTACTAAATACCATTGAACTATACATTACTGTGTCTGAATTTCATGATATGTAAAGGTATTATATCAATAAAGCTGTAGAAAAACAGCAATCAGTAAGGGGTTAGGACGGGAGGAATAGATGAAACAATTTTGACAGTATATTGGTAATTTGTGTGGGGGGGTTCTGGGGATTGAACCCAGGAGCATTCTACCTCTGAGTTACACTCCTAGCCCTGTTTTATTTTTATTTTGAGACAGGGTCTCGCTATTGCTGAGGCTGGCCTCGAACCTGCAATCCTCCTGTCTCAGTCTTCAGAATACTAGGATTACAGACGTGCATTACCACACCGAGCTTATTGGTAATATTTGAAATTGGGTGATGGGGTGAGGGTGGTTCATTATAATGTGCCTTCTACTTTGTGTATGCTAGAAAATTTTCATAATAAAATGCTTTAAAAAAGAAATAGAGTAGAGCAAAGAGAGACTATGACTTTGGTCCTCACCATTAAGTCTTGCCAAGCAAGTGATATTTTGCCACTGTTCCATATTATGAATAACTATGATGATAATTATGATACTAATGATCGTAGCTGCCATTGGTTGAGTTGTTACTCTGTACCAGGCACTGGGATAAATAAGGGCTTTGCAAGAGTCATGTCTTTACAACAGCCCCATGAGGTAGGCACTGTTTTTACTCACATTTTACAGATGATGAAATTGTGGTCCAGAAAGCATAAGAAACTTGCAGGAGGTCACTTGACGCTATGAACCACATAGTGAGTTCCATACTAGAGAGAATCAGTAGGCTTTAGAAATACAGGGAGAGGTGGCAGTTACTTCTGGCCAGAATAACGGGGATGGAAGCAGGAGATTTTTGAAGGATCTCACAAAGGAATGGAAATTCAAGCTGGGTATTGAGGAACAACTAAAGATTCATCTAGCATGCAAGTGGAGAGGGAATGGAAAATGATTTCCACCAGAGAACATCAAGAATGATGGCATAGTCAGGCGTGGTGGCACATACTTGTAATCCCAGTACTTGGGAGGCTGAGACAGGAGGATTGCAGGTTCAAGGCCAGCTTCAGCAACTTAGTGAGGCCCTCCACAACTTAGTGAGACCCTGGTTCAAAATAAAAAATAAAATAGGGCTGGGAGTGTAGCTCAGAGGTAGAATGCCCCTGAGTTCAATCCCCAGTACCACAAGAAGTAGAGAGTATTTGAAATTGGGGATGGAACAGATGGAAAAGACAGGCAGGGATCAGGAGCCCACAGTGATTTGAGGAGGTGCTCTAAACAGAGGGGCCAGGTCTATGGTCCAGGGCCAACAACTGCAGAAGAAGACCTAAGTAACCTCCAACGGCCTGTGCCTGTCTCCTGAGTGAATAGGGCCTGGCATCCCCCACACAAGTACGTCTAAGAATGATGGTACAAGAATGAGAACTGGTCAATATGCATCAAATGCTCAACCTAGCTCTAGGCCACTCAATAACAATGTCTGGCACATAGAGCCAGAAATAAATACCCAGCTGTAGCAGAATAAAAACACAGGTATTTTGTCAAGTAAATAGCCTTACTTCACCTCACCTGAACTCACATTACATATTTCATTTTGTCCTACTCACCAGAAATTGATCCAAGCATGCAGGAATTTACTGATAAGACATCTCAGTTGGAAGGAAAGCTGAACTGCTCGCTCTTTTTTCCTCCTTTATCATAATTAAAAAAAAAAACATGAGAGCCTTTCTTAAGGGAAAACTCAACCTAAGTATGAATTCATGCCCAAAGGCATAAGAAAAAATGTTTAAGGTTAGAGAGTTTCTGCACAAAGCTTCAAAAATCAGTATCCTTGCTGATATTCTGGAATCTAAATAATGTTGTTTAAGCAAAAATGTTTAAGTTTCTAATTTCGTATCTCCTTGAGCTTCACAAGGGCCTGATAGCTAAAATCGGAGCATCTCATAAAAACACTCATTATTTTTACATGGATTTGAAGAAAGTGATTAGAACATACTGCACATATTCAATCTATGTACGATAAAGAGCCATTATTAACATTGCTAAATAAACCATTTTGCCCTGCACATTCATAATGAATCATACTCACCTAGTGACCTGGTTCTAAATTCTTTATTCCCATGTGCAAGGGTGACGGTAAATGAACTCTGTTAATTAGCCCTGGTGCTTTGTCTGAGAGATTTCAAATAATTAGAGGAAGTAAAATTTGCCTTGTGAGTTCAGAGACCACAGGAAGACATTTCTGTTTCCATTGCTATTGGTCAGAGATTCTGTAGGAGAAAAGGCAGTGATTGAGGCCTCTGTGTCCAGAGAATGCCTGGGGCAGCATCTCCAGTATGCAGAGCCTATGCCCAAGACCCTTTTCAGCCAGGGTCTCCCTGTGCCAAAATCCATCCAAAGTGTAACTAGACCACAGCCGCCACCACCCCGTGCAAGTGCAGAAGCAAGGTTCTACCCTCAGTCATTAGCATTTGTCCTCAACCGACTGACCATGGGTGAAAGCAGGAAGTTCTCATTCTCCTCCCCCTTTACTGTTCAAATAATTATGCAGGACTCTGAAAAACCCTGCAGATCATTAACCAATTACAAATGCTGGACATTTCCCCTGCCTTGAGGGGAAATGCCCAGCGGGATGCCAGCAGAACTGCCAGAAGAGAGAGACCATCAGACTCACCCTTATACACAGCCACTGCCTGCAAAGTGTTGATTTCAAATCACTAACCCTCAGGCAATTGCTGCTAAGGGGACGTGCTCTGGACAGCATCTTAGAAGCTGTCTATTCTGCTCAACTTGGAGGACTCCCTTTTGCCAGTGGCCACTCAGTAATGATGCAGTTCAGATGTCTGGCCATTGGAGCAGGGCATTAGCCATTCTCCTACTTGGCAAAAGGGGCCCCAAACACTTGGCGGGTTACATGACAGGCGACTGTGCAAAAAGCCATTTTTCTTAATAAGTCAAAACAAAACAGCAAAATCCAGCCCTAATCCTGATAAAGGGAAAAGCATATTAACTAGAATCTTAGAATTTGGGATTTTCAAAGACAACACTTTAGAGAGGATCTCATCTAAGCATGTCATGTTACAGATGAGGAAACTGAGGTTCAGCAAGACTACATGACTTACTTAAGTCCTTCCAATTAATTAGTATCCCCTGAAGCTGGAACAAAAGGTCCTGATCCAGCCCTTCTGAAGTTCAACATCATATCCTAGCAAGAAATAGAGCCAAAGGGTCAACACAACCCATTTTTCCAGAGCAATTTTCATGCAGCAATAATTAATTAAAACATCATTTTTTACACTAAAATATAATTTTTATTAAATTAAAATAAGTCTCTTCAAGGAAATTTTATACCTATGGCAGCGTTTAGGGCCACATTCTCAAGCTATAAGCCTTAAGACTACACTATTAATATGTTAGCCACCAGCTACATGTGACTATTGAGTACCTCAGATGTGATTAGTACAAGTTGAGATATGCTGTAAGTTTAAAATATGCATCAGATTTTAAAGACTTAATACAAAAGCATAAAACATCTCAATAAATTTTATGGCTACATGTTGAAATAATATTTTAGATAAATTGGTTCAAATAAAATGAATTATTAAAATTAATTTCACCTGCTTCTTGTTTACTATTTAATGATGACACTAGTGAATTAGAAATTACATTTGGGGCTTTTATCACAGTTCTATTGGACAAAGACTGGATGAGAGGGTAGACATTAGGGTCGTTCAATATTTGGCTTCTCTTCTTTCCAGGAACACAGTAACACTGCATGTCTCTATCCCCTTTGAAATTGGGTGTGGTCATGTATTTTTCTATGGGTAATGAGAGGTAAGTGGAAGAGAGAAGTGCTTCTTCTGGACAGTGCATTTAGCTGCTCATGCGTGACGCTGCAAGGCCCTCCAAGGAAATCAGGGAAGTGAATGGGAAGGTTGAACCCGCCGTGCTGAATGGGAGCTGAAGCTCCTACTGACCCACCTGAGATACGCAGTGTGAGCTCAAAATGAACTCTGTTAGGAGAAGCAATTGAAATGTGGGGATTGTTAGTTTCTGGATCGTGACCTGCCATATGACTGAGTGTAGCTTTCTGACGTAAAGGAGGTGTGCTGAGAACTATACCACAGCAGCATTTTCCCAAACTTGCTTGACCACAGAACACTTTTTAAAGTGTAATTCATTGACAGGATATTAATGAGAGCTCATGAGAAATAACACATACCTAGATTGCATTAATGAAAGCAACAAAAATAGTCATACTCATCAACTAAGCCAATAATCAAAATTTGACTTGCAAATCAATTTATAGAACGAACTCATAAGTAAATCATTTTTATGGTAGGAGTAAACCATATCAAGATCATCTAGTTTACTTTTCTTGGGGGGTGGTACTGGGGATTGAACCCATGGGTATTCTACCTCCAAGCTATACCCACAGCCCTTCTTGATTTTTTTATTTTGAAACAGCGTCTTGCTAAGTTGCTGAGGCTGGCCCTGAATCTGCAATCCTCCTGTCTCAGCCTCCCAAATACTGGGAATACAGGTGTGTACCACAGTGCCTGGCTTCTATTTTACTTTTTAAAATAAATTATACTGCCAACATTTTAATGGGAATATTTTTGTAAATTTAAAAATCATGAGACTACTTAATATTAGAAATAATGTTGCTGATCAAGCACATCATATAATGCATTCCTAAAACAAATTTCCAAAAAATGAACAGTAATATGATCAATATACTTTGCTATTTTCTATGTTTCAGTACTGCTGAAGCAGGCATCTCCAAAATTTAACTGTTTCATCCTGAATAGCTCATTTCCTTCTTTTTTTAGAAAACAAAGTGTGATTTTTCATTTTCACTTTGAAGCATTCACTTATTGCTTGCTTGAGATAAACACAGTGTATGAGCCATCAAGACTCTGTCTTTAGGGCTAGGGATGTGGCTCAAGGGTGGAGTACTTGCCTAGGTGTACCAGGCCCTGGATTCCCAGCACCAAAAAAAAAAAAAAAACCTTCTTCTTTTAATTTCAGCTCCACAGAGAACAAATTTATAGAGTACAAATATTTTTACATGCAATCAAAACTAAACATTACAAGTTGATTTCTTATTGAGATATAATGTACCACAACCTTTAAAAGTAGTTCTTAGCTTATTCACAAGTCATGCAACCATTCACCACTAATTTCAGAATATTTTTATACCCCAAAGAAACCCCATTCCCATTAGCAGTCACACCCCACTTTCCTCTTTCTCCAGCTCTTGGCAACTACTAATCTACTTTCTGACCCCGTGGGTTTGCCTTTTCTGGACATTTCTTATAAATGTATTGCAATATGAATCCTCTTGTGCCTGGCTTATTTTACTTAGCATAATGTTTTCAAGGTTTATCCATGCTACAGCATGAATCAGTACTTCATTTCCTTTTTATTGCTAAATAATATTCCATTGCATGGAATTCATCAGTGAAGGGACATTTGGGCTGTTTCCACTTTGGGGGCATTAGGAATAATGCTGCTATGAGAATTCATGTACAAGTTTTTGTGTGAAAGTATGTTTTCAATTTTCTTGGGACAAATTAAAAATTTAAGGCACTTAATTTTGAATTGAGAAACTAGAAGATTCTCAAAGGTATAGCTAAACATGATTTCTAGAGAGATTACAAACACAATTGAAATTTGGTTCCTGTTATCCTCTCTGCCAATTCTTCCTGCTCACCAAAAATATACAATAAAAAGAAGAAAAAAAATATTTTTTAATTTATATTTTCAGAAAAATCACCCGAGATATGTTGCAATGAGTACCTCTATTATGAATAATTATTATGCACCAATAAAAAATTAAAAACCAACTATAAAGAAAAACATCTCTATACTAATTGAGAAATCTGAATAATAAATCAGTGCTTGATTTAATAAAACACCTAAGGTAAGAAACATTCTCTATCGAGACTTTGAAGATAAGACAGACATGGAATCAATATGCAAACCCATACGCACGTAAAATGAAGGGGACCAGTTAGGCAGGTAATATTCTGCCCATGCCAAATGATGCATTTGGTCTTCTAAATTTGCCAAGCTATGCTCAAGGTTCACTTATAGGTTTAATTCTAAGAATATTAAAAAAAAAATACATTCAGGACCAAACAGGAGTTTAACTCATCAATTATTTTTAATATGTTTTTATTGGTGCATTGTAGTCTCACATCACAATGAGTATCAGTTTGGTGTTAACATACATACACACAGCTCTTGGTGTCCCTCCCCCCGCCTCCCCCCCATGTAGTACTGAGAATGATGTTGGTATAATCTCATATGTACACATTGTTTATGATAGTAATTCTATAGATTCACTTCTTTCTTGCCCTTCCCCTTCCCTTGTACCCCTTCCCTTGCACCACTGAGGGTTCTCTGTTGTCATTGGAGTCCCTTTTGTGTCCCCACTACTCCCTAGGTTGTGCATATTAATGAAAACATATGTCCCTTCTTTTTTTGTGATTGGCTAATCTCACTTAACATAATGTTCTCCAGATCTTTCCATTT
>PVJS01025367.1:0-27920 GCA_004027185.1 Glis glis
TCACGAAGTTGCGAAGGGCCTCACTAAGTAGAGAGAGAGAGAGACAGGGAGAGAGAGAGAGAGAGAGCTGAGGCTGGCCGCAAACCCGGATCCTCCGGTCTCCGCCTCCCAAAGTACTGGGATTACAAGTGTGCGCCACCACGCCCAGCTAGAAAGAAGCTTTTATGCATTTAGTAAGGCACGATCTCTTCAGAGTCCCACACAGCAACGTCACTTTCCTATTTCGTCAGCTCTAAGCTTGTTTTATTCAAGGCAAGCACTGGGTGAGAGTAACTAGTTACAGGGACATGGTACTGTGGAGCTCAAACATAGTCACAAAGAGTCCTAATAGGCACACAAAATTCTCATAAACTCTTCTATTGGCCAAACATACACTGACCCTGAATATAGGACAACTTTTTCCTTTAAAAAAAGAGAGAGTTGGCCAACTTGGATACATAAACTTTCGGAGACATGGATGCAAATGTTATAGTCAAATGTGTATGGACAATAGTGAAATCATTAATTTCATTACATGTACATGTTTATAATAAAATGTTACATAAAATATGTTAAAATTAGAAGTAGGGCTTTTGCTCATTCGTACCTTTCCCAAAACAGTTGTTTTCAATCTCTGTGTTGGAAGCTGATGTTGGTGCATTCACAAAGAAGAGTTTTTGGTTATCAGTCTTCAATGGCACATGATTTCTACTTCCATCTAAGTTATTTCAGATTTGGCTCTTTCATAACCCACATATGATGCTGCCACTGGTCATTTTATTCCAAGCCACAAGGACTCACTTTCCCTAGGATAGTTTTTTTCATTTTGCTTCCATTCTTCTATAGGAGTATATTTGGTTTGCACCAGGTAACCACACGCTGTATCAATTAGCACCGCTTGGGTGCTATTATAGTTTGGATTTAAAACATCTCATGTGGTAGTCAAGGGGTGCCATGTTTGGGAGACTTGGATGCTGGGGAAGAGTCACTGGGGGCATAGTTGGAGACAGTCTTTTTCCCTGGCCAGCTGCTGCAGCTTCCTTTTCCCTCTCTCCTATAACCATGAGCTGATAAAAAAAAAAAAAGCTCTCTCCTTCTCTTCTCTGTTCTATGCCATTATGCCCTGGGGACCTGTAGCCCTGGCTCCTGCTTGGAAGCCAGTCTAATGTGGGATGAAATCTCCAGAATTATGAGCAAATAAATCTTCTTTCTTTTAAAGTTCTGCATGTCAGATATTTGGGTCACAGGGGTCAGAATGCTAACTGGAACATAAATTGGTACCAGGAGTGGGGTCACACAGTATCTAACCCTAACCATGTGGACTGTAAATCTTTGGAACTGGTTTGTGAGAGGAAGTTGGAAAGTACACAGTGCTGATAGGAAGGCGGATGGTAAAGACTGTGATCAGGAGATTTCAGAGGGCAGAGAGGATTCCTTAGGGAAATAGAGGTAATACATGTTACATTCAGGCAAGAATTTACTGGCATTTTGCCTATATCCTGAAACTTTGTGTGAAGACAAATTTAAAGATGTTGAACTGAGAAAATAAATTGTTGTATGTGTCAGGTGTTTGGGTCACAGAGGTGAAAATGACTGAAATAGCTGCCATGTAAGAAACAATGAACTCTGACCTAGTAAAGGGTTGGGAGCAAGTAAATACATGGAGTTAGGAGGATGAGAGATGAGACAAGTCCAGAGGCAGGGAAATATAGAATAAAGCTTTTGGAATGAGCCAGACATGTTATAATAAGGGATTCAACGATTGCAACAATTGTAGTAAAAAAAAGAGATTCAAGAAATATTTATGAAGCAAAATCAGCAGGAGTTGGTAACGAAATGGATTTGGAGGATTAAAGAAAAGTATGAGAGATAAATGATGCTGAAGTTTCTGGCTTGAGAGGCTGAGTGGATTTGGTCCATTAAATTCTTTCTGAGAGGAGGAATAAAGGAGACAGAAAAAGCTGAGGTCGAGGAAAAGGAGATCAGGTAATGTATCCCATTTTAGATCCACTGAATACAAGTGGCTGCTGGACAACTAAGTGAAGATACCCAGCAAGAGTGGGGATATTTGATTCTGACATTGATGAAAGAAAGGTTGGCTACAGAATTCATTTGAAAGCCTCAGCTTGTAAGTTCTAAGAAGAACGGTGACCCTGGGTCAGATCCCCAGGAGAGAATATAAGTAAAGAGAAAAGAGGATTGCATGAAATGCTGGGGATGGGGGGGAGACTAATTGAATCAATAAGCAAGGAAAAAGAAGCCCAAAAAGAGACTGGTAAGATGTCGCACAAATGGATGGAAGAGAAGAGCTAACCATTGCAAGTGCATTAGGAATTTTTGTAAAATGACTCGCGGTTTTGCACTGGATTTGTTTAGGACATCACCATCACTGGTTTGGGAGGTGATGGAAAGAGACAAAATGAAAACAGCTCATGTGCATCACTATTTTCAGAAATTTTGTTGAGAAAATATAAGAAAGTGGGTGGCAGCTGGGGGAGGGGGTGGCAGGATGGAGGGAAGACTTTTTATTCTTAGTATTAGACATTTAAGGACATATGGGCTGACTAATTTTCAAAGCCAGGAAAGGACAGGATGTAGATGTCAAAAGGATCATTGATGGAGGAAGGAGGAAAAGGAGGGGACAAAGTGGGAAGGGGAAAGAACTGACCTTCATTTAGGGAAGCAGATTCCGCATCCCCTGGGGCTGGAGGGAAGGAGATGGCTAACAAAGGGATATGTTTTGGAGTGAGGGGACATGAAGCTGCGGGTGTCCTCTCCTCAGGCCAGAAAAGAACAGTTTGCTGAGAGTTAGGGATATGAAGGTTGAGAAGGGGCTGGAGGAGTCTGTAGACCCTTTGAATAATCCCTGAGGGCTCAACAGAAAGTGCAGATGAAGCCCTGGGAACCAGGCTGAGTTGGAGCCCTGGAATCTGCACTGGCATGAACCCCTGTGACCATGCGCCATCTTTCTCAGCAGCACTTGGTAGCCCAAGGAGAGAAACAGAGGGAGTAGATTGTAGGATTCGTCCAAGACTGAAGCCAAAGGATAAGGTTCTGGAAGGGAAGAAAGGGAAAGATCTGGAAGAGAGTGATAAAGAAGATCAAGGGAAAGGAACCAAGGGAAGGAGGGATGATGGGTATAAGAAAATCTCCAAGACAGAGGTCTGTGAAGGAAGGGAAATAAGAAGGGACAAGAAAAGACAAGATGCTGAGGTCAAAGGATAAGATGTGAAGGTTTACATCTGAACTTAGAATTAGGCTCAGGGGCTGACCAAGAATGCCAAGAACCGCTCCAGTAGAAGCCGGCAGAAGGGGTGGGACTGTTGTGTGTTCACCGTGCTCCGCTTCCTTTTCCTGTCGGGCATCTGGGGAAGCTGCATTTCCCAGCATGCCCAGCAGTGGGGTGAGCCAGGTGACTCAGTTCTGGCCAACAGAAGGTGTGTAGAAGGGATATACAATGTTTCTAGACTTGAACCTTGAAAAATATCTCACAAATTCCTCCTGGCTTATGCTTTCCGTGAGTCTGCAGGCCAAAGGCAGTTGACCTTGTAGAGAACTCCAAGACCCCAGGAACCACAAAATGAATAGAGTCTGAGGGCCTCGGTGGCAACCTGGCACATGGGACAGGGTGCAGAGCAGAACCCTCAGCCTGTCCCTCCCCCAGCCTGCCCAAGGACCATGGCTTGTGCAAGAAATCATTCTTCACTGGGACTTTAGGTTGTTAGTTATAGCAGTTCACCTGTTTTGACTAAAACAAGAGTGCTCCAGCCAGACGACAGGAGTCTCAAAGAGGAAGGGCTTATAACTGAGGACTAAAATAAAAAGAGTAAGAACCTGCCTCCTGGCTCCATGGCAAGAGGACTGGGAAAAGGAGCTGCCTCCACCTGAACCTGAAAGTGGATCCTGGGTGGGGAGAGGGCAGGACCCAGGCGAAAGGCGAAAGGCTCTGCCAGTGGAGATGACGAGGCAGTATCGTCATCCCAATCTAGATGTTTTCTGGACAGATCTGGAAAGAAAGGCAGCAGTGAATGGACAGCCAAGGAACAAGACCAGGACTAAGAGGGCCAAGGCAGGCGGAGATGAACTGGGCCCATCCTACAGTGGGGTTCTGGATTGGGGTTCAAACAAATGCACAGAAGAGTCTGAGACAGTGGAAGGAAGGGAAGAAACCATCCCCTTTTGAGGACTTGCCCCGTGCGGGGCACTATGATAGGTGTGGTCAGAAAGGCCCAAACTCTTTGGAGAACTGAAATGTTAGAACTGACTTGTGGCTACATGACTGCGACCTTCTTCCCTCAGTGCATACCCACAATGCCCCGGTTTGGCTGGAGCTCACTCTGCCTGCACCTGCCTCCCCAGCCACCCATCCTGAGAGCCTTGCACGTGTTGCTCACCAGTCTGGAAGATTCTATCCTCTGTCCTTCCCCTCACTTCATGATTCCAGTCTCTGTTCAATGCCTTTTTTTAATGCACTAGAGACCCTCGTGGTGTCCCCCCTCCCTCTCTGTCGCCATTTCCTGGCTTCATTTATTTCTTCTATCTTTGCTTTTATCCCTACCTGCCATTATTGTATGCACACATATGCATATGGAGAGAGACAAGCATATATATGTATATACTATGTAATCAATATATATCATTATTTTATTACCACTTCCAAATTTTAATTTTTATTATTCAAAACTATTTTATCGCCAGGTTTGGTGGCACACGCTTGTAATCCCAGTACTTTGGGAGGTGGAGACCGGAGGATCCGGGTTCGCAGCCAGCCTCAGCTCGCTCCCTCTCTCTCTCTCTCCCTGTCTCTTTCTCTCTCTCTCTCTCTCTACCTAGTGAGGCCCTCAGCTCGCTCTCTCTCTCTCTCTCTCCCTGTCTCTCTCTCTCTCTCTCTCTCTCTCTCTCTCTACCTAGTGAGGCCCTCCGCAACTTCGTGAGACCCGGTTTCAAAATAAAGGATAAAAAATAGGGCCGGGGGTGTAGCGCAGAGGTAGAACGCCCCTGGGTTCAATCCCTGGTACTGCAAAAAAAAAAAAAAAAAAAAAACTATTTCTCTACCCCTGAGACTGGAATGCTGCTATTCTGTCTGCACTTCTATATCTCCTGGACCTCACACAGTGTCTGACACACAAATGTGCTTCATGCAGATTTGCAGCCCGAATGCCGCAAAGGGCCAAGTCAAAGATAAGAGACTTGAATCTTCCTGAGGATTGCTCAGGATGGAATGAACTTCCATCGCAGCAGGAGGGAAAATATTTATAACTTTCTCTTCTAATTATAAAAGGTTACTGGGAATAGGAATAGATGTTGAAGAAAAACAGAATCTCCTTCTCATGAAAGTCTTGGAGGAACGGGATCATTATCTTTGTGGGGTAGAAAAAAAGCATGAAGAGAAATAGATTAAATAATTTTGTACGGTTCTTTCCAGATTGAAGAGTGTATTTCCCCACTGATTTGGGGTTGTTTCTTTCTCTCTCTTCTAAATGAGAGCAGAGTAAATCGAATTTCGTGGTTCCGGAGCTAAAGGATGCCATAAATTTCTGTGGCATCTAGGTGAGATGGACATGATGCACAATTGGTCCACCAACCATCCACTTAGCCGGATCACACAGTTTCTGCAGATAGAAAGAGCTCTGGGAGTTCAGGATATTGCCTGGTCGCAGCTCACCCAACTTCTTCCTCCAGCTAACCAACGCTCTGGATCCAAGAAATACTGAGGGGAGAGAGGGGATGAATGTAGCTCTCGCACCCTGCCCGCATCGATGTACTTGCCAGGGTAGTTTCTCCAATAGGCAGTTATGCTAAATCAATCACCGGGAAATGAGGTCTTCATTGAAAGCTAGGACTTTGATTTCAAATACTGTGCCAGTCGGAATGAGAACGTTTGTCCCGCTGTCAAAATGATCGTTTATACAAAGTTCTAAGAAAACAATACCCCCTGCCCACCTCCACCCCCAAAAAGAAGAAAGAAAAGAGAAGGAAGCCCAATACTATTGAATGAAAACATGTGGACCACGGAAGCTCCGGGCAGCGGGAAGCTCCCTGGCTACCTGTACTACACGATTTGTGCTTTAAATCTCATTCCTGCTATTTTGGCCTGAGAATCTCATGTTGGAAGATCAATGGGTAAAATATGGGGTGGTGGGGGTGAGGGGTTAATCTGCTACTGAAACCCCAAACCCATAATATGAGAAAAAGCAGGGTTTGGAGGATATTGGTTAAAACAAGACCTGGGGGGCTGAGGGCGCTCAATGGTTGGGCACTTACCTGACATGTGTGAGGCCCTGTGATTGATCGAGGCCCTGTGTTCAATCCTCAGCACCAAAAAAAGAAAAAAAAAAAGACCTGGTTCTAGACCCTGATGGGGCCACTATTCTGATGGGGTACCAGGAAAAAAGAGCCCAAAGATGTCAATGAGACCAGATAAGTCACTGTTAGAGACAAAGCAAGTTAGTGAGTTCTCTTTGGACCCCAAGGGACTTCAGCTATTTCCGGGATATCAGGCACTGTTAGTACCAGGGACAAGGGACCCAGAGATGGGGACAATCGACATCAGAACTGGAAGAACCAAGCAGCAGGTGAGGTTGACATGTGAACTGATAAAGTACACACAAAATAACCAATACTAGCCAGGCCACGCGTGGTGGCGCACACTTGTAATCCCAGTACTTGGGAGGCTGAGACTGGAGGATCTGAGTTCGCGGCTAGCCTCAGCTACTTAGTGAGGCCCTCTGCAACTTAGTGAGACCCTGTTTCAAAAGAATAAAAAAATAGGGCTGGGGGTGTAGGCTGGAGGTAGAATGCCCCTGGGTTCAATCCCTGGTACTGCAATAAATAAATAAATAAATAAATAAATAAATAACAACCAATACTAAGTCAATGTAGAAAGTTACAGCAGGCATCTAGAAGGAGCTGATACTTCAGCCAAATGAGTCAGAAGAGTTTCACAGAGGAGGGAATATTTCAGCTAAGCCTTCAAGATTGACTGGGAAATTGCCAGGCAGTGCGGAAACATCTCAGGCAGAGAGGCCCCGTTCAGCAGAGCCAGGTAAGGTCTGTAGCTGCAGGAGACGCCTACAGGGTGGTTCACCCTCCTCTCCTCTATTTCGCTAGAGCCTGGCACCATGGCTCAACAAATACCCAAATCTTTGTTTCATTGGTTAACTGAAAACAGAAGGTTTTTTTTTTTTGGTTATTCCAGGTAGATGGCGTCGGTAGTGTTGTTGGGAATGAGGTGGGATGTGAATGGGTGGGCGGCAGGGAAGGCTGGGTGTCCCCTTCCCCAGGAACAGCAGGATGGGGAGAAGCTAGCGTGGCATACAGCCCTGATATGGTAAGAGCACAAAGGAAGAAAACATCTCCGCCCCGGTTTGAAAATTGCCTAAGTGGGTCAAATAGGCTGGTAAACATACTGTTTATATATCAAGAAGAGTCCCTTCCTATCCTCCCCCTGAAGAGACGCAGACACCGGAGCAGTCCGCTCCCTGCTGCCGTGCAGTGTGGGCCCCCCTTTCCCTTTTTTAGCTGCTGCTCTGCGCTGTGGGGTGCTCAGGGTTCAAGGCGAGAAAATTCCATTTTAACATTACCTTCCGTAAGACCCAGTTGAGAATGTTCAATAAACTCTTTGTCTGTGAAGAATGGCTGGGAAGGGGTGTTTTATTTAACCAAATACTGTAGTTAATGAAAATTGCTAATATAGATCATGCACAAATTGCCAATTTTGAAAGAATTAGTACTTAATAAAGTGCACGTAATCCCAAAGCCCTATTAAAGATTTTTAATTTTTTTTCTTTTTCAGTGTGCATACATATGACTCAGCATCTTAGAACTCAACAGTCTTCTGTGAATTTAACTTATCTTATGGTACTGTGAAAATGAAGCATTCAGGTTATATATAACTTTTTTCTTTTTCTTTTTCTTCAGTACTTGGGATTGAACCCAGGGGCTTACCTCTGAGCTACACCCACAGGTCCATTTTAGTTTTTATTTTGAAACAGGGTCTCACTAAGTTGCTGAAGGCCTCACTAAGTCGCTGAGGCTGACCTTGAACCTGTGATCCTCCTGTCTCAGCCTCCCAAGTACTGGTTTATAGGTGTATGCTACCACACCTGGCTTATAGATGACTTTTTTTAATAGATGGGATTTTTACAACAAATGATTAGAAGCCTATAATGTAGTCTGAAGCCACAGGGACAACATTTGGGGGTGACCCACATCACTTCTTCATTTGCTCAATAAACATTCAGTGGGACTGTACCCCATTCGGGCCACCAAACAATGAAGAGAGAACAAGCCTGTTCTTCCTGAAAGAGTTCATGGAAGGGGACACAAATCTATTTTTAGCAATATTAATGAGACAACAGCTCAGAAGAGAAAGCACTCGATTGTGTCTGTTGAAGGGAGGGCCTCTCTACCTAGTGAGGCCCTCTGTAACTTCATGAGACCCGGTTTCAAAATAAAGTATAAAAAAATAGGGCCGGGGGTGTAGCACGGAGGTAGAACACCCCTGGCTTCAATCCCCCGTACTACAAAAAAAAAAAAAAAGTGCACCCCAAGGGTGTGATTGGTGCAGGGACATCAGTATAGAGGGATTGAGCCATGTGGACATCTTAAGCACAAGGGCTATGAGAAGGAAGGGCTGGGTGGGGTGAGGAGCTGCAAGGAGACCACTGAGAAGGAGAAGAAGGACGGGGACAGTAAAGGAGGCCAGAGGGGAGCCCACAGCCCTATCCCATGAGGACTGAAGTCTGCAGTGCTGCCCTTGGTCTCAGCTCTTACACCATCCCATTTGCATTTTTACGGGTTGCTCTGGCCACTGGGCAGGGACCGGACCATAAGAAGCAAAGGATGGGATTAATGAAGGGACAGGCACTGCCCTCTGGGACAGACAAGATGGTGGTAGGTGACTGTGAACCATTATCTAGCCAGAACCCCAGCAGTATCTGTGGATATTGAGGCAACAACAATCAACAACAGTCCCCAGGCTTGCAGGTCTTTCCGAGCCACCGTGTCACTGTGCTGGGGACGTGGACACTAATTGTGGACCAGCAGCAATTAGAGAGTCCGGCCTCGCACCAGCAACAGTGTAGACAGGGGCTCCTGCTTTCAACATCCCCCCTTTTCCAAGCAAAACCCAAGTCTCCGAATATCGCCTGCGTGCCTGCACCTATTACAGAAAGCAAGACGTCACCCACAGACAGGAGGATTTCAAATTCAAGGCCAGCCTGGGCGACTTAGTGAGACCTTGTTTCAAAATAAAAAGTGAGAGCTGAGCGTGGTGGAGCGCGCTTGTAATCCTAGTACTTAGGAGTCTGAGACAGGAGGATCGCAGGTTCGCGGCCAGCCTCAGCAACTTAGTGAGGCCCTCCGCAACTTAGTGAGACCCTGTTTCAAAATAAAGAATAAAAAATAAGGCTGGGGGTGTAGCTCAGAGGTAGAATGCCCCTGGGTTCAATTCCCAGTACCATAAATTAATTAATCAATTAATTAATTACTTAAAAAGTAAAATGGACTGGGGGTATAGCTCACAGGTAGAATGCTCAATCCCCAATACCACACACTTACATACAAAGCCCATTCTAGCCCCCGCTACTGGGCCTCTGTGAGCCACATCCCCATCTGTAAGATTTCCTAGCCTTTAAGATGCACCTTGTCAGACATGAGAAAAAATAAGCTAATTTGCTGGACCATGGCCGTAGGAGGCCTAAGCCAGCCCTGCAGCACGAGCAGCAACCCAGCCTCGAGGACACAGACACCAGGCTTCCCAGAAGCTGGAAGCACCAAGTCATTTATCTTCATATTCTCCCCCATTAAATTAGAAGGGGGAGGTGGGGAGAGAAGATAATGGAGAGAAGCAATCAGAATTTTTCAAAGTAATTGGGCTCGATTGGTCTTTTTATTTGTCTAGAAAGAATCCTCCTTGAGGATTAGGAGACAAAATACCCCGAGTTCTCAACAATCGGCCTCCCCCCAGAAACTGGAACCGTGGCCAACCTGGCCCTGCAACTGTTCCTGTCTCCTTACCCCTGCCAACAGTAAGCTTGGGGCAGGAAGAGGCTCTGCCAACGCTTTTTTTCCTTTTTTTGGATACTGGGGATTGAACCCAGGGACATTATACCTCTGAGCTATACCCTCCCAGCCCCAGTTTATTTTATTTTATTTATTTTGAGTGTGGCACTGGGGATTGAACCCAGGGGCATTCTACCTCTGAGCTACATCCCCAGCCCTATTTTTTATTTATTTATTTATTTATTTTGGTAGTACTGGGGATTGAACCCAGGGGCATTCTACCTCTGAGACCCCTACCCCTATTTTTTATTCTTTATTTTGAAACAGGGTCTCACTAAGTTGCAGAGGGCCTCACTAAGTAGCTGAGGCTGGCCGCGAATCCGGATCCTCTGGTCTCAGCCTCCCAAGTACTGGGATTACAAGCGTGTGCCACCACGCCCAGCATTTTTTATTCTTTATCTTGAAACAGGGTCTCACTAAGTTGCAGATGGCCTCACTAAGTAGCTGAGGCTGGCCGCGAACCCAGATCCTCTAGTCTTATCCTCCCAAGTACTGAATGACAAGTGTGCACCACCACGCCCAGCCCCCAGTTTATTTTTTAAAACAGGGTCTCACTAAGTTGCTGAGGGCCTCACTACGTTGCTAAGGCCGGTCTCTAACCTGCAATCCTCCTGTCTCAGCCTCCCAAGTCCTGGGACGACAGGTGTGTGCCACCATGCCCGGATCTTCCACCAACTCTTGACAGTGCTGGCTGTGGGAACGGAGGCCAGTCGCTCACCCAGCATGCACTGGGAACTGTGTCGGGCACATGGCACCCTGAGAAGAGGAAGACAGAGGGAGGGCCTCACTGGGGAGAGCGACTTAACAAACCAGCAATCACCAGTGGCGATTACTGCTGGGGAAGGGGAGATGGGGACGGAGAAGGAGCAAGGACGGAGGAAGGCTCCATCAAAAAAGGCGAGGCAGTGTCAGAGCCTGGGAAAGGTGCTCCAGGAATAAGGAGGATGTTGCTTCCGGAAAGAAAACTCAACACGTGCTGTGTCTATTGAGCTTTCTTCGTGCAGTGTCCAGCATGGGGACAAGACAGCCGAAGACATCTTTCTTGGTGAAGGAACACTGCTGAGAGGGAAGGTAAACATGGGCAGAGGCATTGCCGGCTGGCCTTTAGAGGTGGCGAGAGCCCTGGATTCTAGGGCCAACATGGCCCACCTGGTCCCTGTCACTTTCCACTCAGCCTGTAAATCAGATGTTTTGTGCTTGTTAAATAAGGGGCATGTTGACTCCTTACATACCTTCTGAAAAATAGTTTCATCAATAGTTTCTGGACTGGCCTTCTGGTTGAAGGGTCTTGGTAAAAGTTATGGCAAATATCCCAGGTACCTATTCTACTGTGGGTACATACCTAGCAAGCAGACCATTACCAGGAAATGCCTCCTGCATCAAATGCAAATACCCATCTCTGCAGTCTTGGGCTAGCCCTGATTCTTTTTTTTTTTTTTTTTTTTTTTTGTGGTACTGGGGATTGAGCCCAGGGACATTCTACCTCTGATCTACACCCCCAACCCTATTTTATTTTTTATTTTGAAACAGTGTCTTACTAAATTACAGAGGGCCTCACTAAGTTGCTGAGGCTGGCCATGAACCTGCGATCCTCCGGTGTCAGCCTCCCAAGTACTGGGATGACAAACGTCCGCTACCATGCCTGGCTAGCTGGCCCCCAATTCTGGGTCATCTCAGTTCTGCCTTTTGGATGGACTTCTAGACTGACCCCAGCGGACACTGGTCTGATCTGCTTTTCAATTTCACTTTCCTCCTCCGGTCACCTGTCTTGATGAACAAGAGTCTAACATCTGCTGCAAACCTGGTGCCTACAACTTCCACTTCACGCTGCTTTAAGCTCACAGCTGGGTAGAGCAGAGAAGGGCTGGAGCAAGGAGCCCGGACACCTGACTGCTATATTCCTACAAGTCACCCGAGACAGACATCAGACTCAAAAAGGTCCATGATGACCAAAGAAAGCAGACAGGAAATTGGCTAAAGACGGGTGTCCAGACCTCGCCCATGAGTCCACAGGGAAGGAGAGGCGATCAGCCAGGGGTCTGAGCCCTAGCCAATGATTCTCCATAGTCAGGATGGAGATGTGGGCAGTACAGGTGAGACTGGCACCGGAACCTCTGTGGGGCAGATTTCCCTCTCAACTCCCTTCCTACCCAGAACCACAGTTGGGCTCAGAGTATGGCCAAGTCTGAGCGCACAGGAGGAAAAAGCAGACAGCTACTAGAGAGAGAGAGAGAGAGTGAGAGCTGGGGAATGGGATGCCAGGTAATTCATGATCAGGTGTCACACAGGAAGATGCCCACGTCAAGGGTATTCGGCTGGCCTGTTGTCTGTAGGAGACACACACTGCATCCTTTCAACTTCTCAAATGAGGAGCCTCGTCTGTTGCAGACCCTGTTTGATGGAACACAGCTTGCACAGATAACCCAGAGTAATAATCCCTGCAGAGTTTCCTTAAGTTAATCTCATGAAAAGCCGAAAATCAACTCTACTTGGGTCTCAGAGAATCTTCCCGTGACAATAAGCCTTAAGGATTGCTACGATATTTCTTCTTTTCAACCTGTTGTGTACAGCTGGAAACCTGCCCTGTAAACAGGTAGGATGCGTCCAGGAGAACGCCCAGCGAGTGGCAGGTGCCGCCAGCAGTGCTCCGGAGCCAAGTCCTGCACCTGAGAGCCCGGGCTGCCTGCCCCTGCGGAAGAGCTCCGACAGCCAATTTTGCTAACGCAGAAGGGACCGGTGCCCAGGAGCCATCAAATGGGCTGATGGAAGCTGCACAGGCACCAGAGGGGAGACGCGGGGAAAGAGAGATGGCAGTTAGGAAGCAGGCCTGCTTCCTGGGTTTTCTTTCCCATCCCTAGGAGGATGTGCAAAGAAAATGCTGTCTGGAGAGAATGAGTCAGGAGGATGGCGTGAGACCTCCTGCCACACGGAGCCCGCTGAGCTCAAGTGGGCTCTGGCAAAGGTCTTCCTGCCCTGCCCAAGTCCTGAAACAGTGGTCCTGCCTCCTGCTCCTCCTTTCCCCGCCCCACCTCCACTCTGGAGCTCCAATGCTGTGCCCCTTCAAGGAGTCCCGACGCATCTTCCTTCCATGGATAAAGATGCCTACTGACCACACAATAGGTGCAGCCCAAGGTATCCCGTGGAACGATGCACCCATGTCCCGGGCCCCAGAGCCTACTGTGCCAGCAGGGACAGATATTCCCATGTCCCAGGTCCCAGAGCCTCGTGTGCTGGCATGAGGCAATCACAAAAAGAAGGGGAGATGGAAGATGGAGACCGGCCATTCCTGGGCAGGAAGATGGGGTATGCATATGTTGGGGGTGGGGGCAGCTATATGCAGCCATGTATCCTGTAGAACAGGAGGGAAATCATTGACCGCCTGGCTGTCACCGTTACAAAGCGCTCATAGCCTTCTGTGCCTCTGAACTCAGTAAGGGGCCATGGAGCCGGTGGGAGGGCCTGGCCTTTGATAATCCTCTGATGCAAGAATTGTCTTTCAAGCCGGGCGTGGTGGTGCATGCTTGTAATCCCAGTACTTGGGAAGCTGAGACTGGAGGATCCGGGTTCGCGGCCAGCCTCAGCTACTTAGTGAGGTCCTCCGCAACTTAGTGAGACCCTGTTTCAAAATAAAGCATAAAAAAAAAGGGTTGGGGGTGTAGCTCGGAGGTAGAATGCCCCTGGGTTCAATCCCCAGTACTGCAAAAAAAAAAAAAAAAAAAAGAATTGTCTTTCAGCCTTTTCTTTCCCTCCCTGAATGTTTCTTTCTCCTGCACCTGCTACAGAGGAGACATCAGTTGTCCTCTGGCATCCAGAGCTTGTCTCTTCTGTGCTGTCTTCACTGAAACCCAGGACCTGTGTGGCCAGTGGCCAGGAAGTTGCTCTCTGCCTCCCGGATGTGAAACATCCAGCCTGATAGTAATTAACCTGCAGGTGTGAGTGACAGGAGAGGCAGAACCTCGGCTCTTGTGATAGTTGGTCTGGTTTGTCAACTTGACCCATCTAAGATCATGTGACTTTGGTTGTGTAACAGGAGATTGAACCGGAAGTCCTGCCCTAAATGTGGGTAGCAGGGTTCTGATAGGTGCAGGACTTGGATAGAAGAAGGAAAAAGCCGCGTAGAGGAAGCCGCGACTCTTCTTGAAGAAAACGCATCTGCTCTCGTCTGAGATTGTCGGCCTCCAGCCTTCGAGCTGAAACTTCACCATCGTTTCTCCGAAGAGCTTCCTGATCTTCACATCTTGGACTGGACTGAATTGGTGGTTGCTTCAATCCTAAGGCTCCGGCTCTTAGACTGCCCGACCACCTACTGATTCCTCTGATTCTTCATGTGCAGTCGAAACTCAGAACTACATCGTGAGCTGATCTAATAAACCCCTTCTTCATATACTCATTCTGTGAATTCTGTTAATCTAGTGAACCCTGACCAATACAGCTCTTCTTCAGAGAGTGAGCGGCCTGACAGTGTTCTTCTGGAGGTGGAAGACAGGAGGAATCAGAGATCAAGTCTTAGGGTCAAGTCTTAGGGTCTCCTTCGAATCTCCATTGCAACCTGCTTCCCATATGCAAATTCTCACAGCATGACCGGGGACATTTTCACATCCTCCATGCCATGGCAGACCAGCCTGGTCATCTCACAGTGCATAAAGATTAACCAGAAACATCCACACGTACAGAACCTCAAAACTGAACAGAAGCACCTCAAATCTATACCACTCCGATGACAAAGAACACTGATCTCAGAGGTCTGTGTCCTTAGAGCAGGTGTCTTCAACGTGCATTCTGGAAAATTCTAACTGGTCCTATGAACCCCTCCTGTAATCAGACTGTTCAACGGTCCAGCAGGTATGAGAAATACCAGCCTGTGGAGAGATGTGGTGTTGGTTATCAAATTAACCCCAGAGGATCCTGGCACTTTCCGAAACCTAGAAAATCACATTTTCGAAGTTCACTGGACCAGGGAATACTTTGTCCTCTTCTTGTCTATTAGCATCCAAGAGAAGAGCTTCCATGTAACACGCTCAGGGGGGAAACCAACTTGGAAAAATGTAAAGGAAAGACTGGTATGAGGTTCTTAAGCTGGGCTTCACATGTTCCAAAATCTTAAGAAGGAGAGAAACTGTGTATTTGTGGGGCTTTTTATTAGGGGTTGTTTTTGCTTTGAAGTCAGAGGACCCTCAGCTTCCATAGGTTTCCAACGTGGTTACACCTGTCCACGTGAAGAATGACTAATCCACGCCAGTGTCCTCCCTTAGAACGAGGATCCCCGGCAGTGACTACAGGGGACAGCTAGAACACGGCTCCCCACCTCTTGGCCTCACGATAACACCACACATCACACTGCTCTGCACAGTATCTCTGTGGGGCTTGCATTTGCAACTCAATACTGCTTCTTTTTTCTTGCTTAATACATATTAAAACCCATTTATAAAATAGGTAACAGAGTAATCACACCTTCAATAAATAGTCCTTCCACAGGCACACAAAACCAAATAATATTGCCACCCCACCATACAGATTTGGAAATTAACCAGTTTTTAAAAATTTACCACTGAAATACTTTCTTTCTATGTCCCATGCTCTCCCTCCCCTTCGTACCTCAGTAGCGCAGTGTCCTGGGCTTTCTTGTCCCCTCTCCACCTGCTCCTTCATTCCCCCTTTACCCAAGCAACCTGCAGACTTGCCTTTTCTATAAGAGGCAACGTGATTCTGACTTCCATGGAGACCACCCTGCGCACATCCCATGCAAGAGATCCCTCCCCTCCATGGGAGTAACCCCAGGACTCCTTTGCCGGTGCTTCAGAAGAACTGTGCTTGGGGAATTAGTTTCCATGCAGAACCGATGCAGAATAATTCACAGGGTTGCCCACAGGTCCTAGGCTAACTCAGCAAATATGTCCCAAGCACCTATAACATGGTAAGCACTATCCTAGGCACTAGGAATATGGTATAAAAGAATAACAGACAGGCAGGGAAGGCCCTTGTCCCCACGGAACTTATGTTCTAATAGAGGATGTGACAAAAAGTCAGTAAATAAATAAAATGCTTTATTTTATTTATTTATTTATTTATTTATTTATTTATTTATTTGCAGAACTGGAGATGGAACCCAGGGGAATTCTACCTCTGAGCTACACCCCCAGCCCTATTTTTTGTTCTTTATTTTGAAACAGGGTCTCACTAAGTAGCTGAGGCTGACTGCAAACCCGGATCCTCCAGTCTCAGCCTCCCAAGTACTGAGATTACAAGTGTGTGCCACCATGCCTGGCTCTATTTATTTATTTTAAGTAAATAAATAACAAATGCTAAGAAAGAGACAGCATTTCAGCTGAGGCACCACCTGTGCAAAGGCACTGGTGTAGGAATGAGCTTGGTGTGCTTGCTGAATAGAAAGAAGGCCACTGTGACTGGAGCAAAAACAAGCTGATGGGAAAGATATGAGCTGAGGCTGGAGAGGTAGCTCAGAGTCAGAGCACGCAGGGTCTCGGGCACCAGGCAAAGGAGCCGGGCTTGGTGCATGACTCATCTCCCCCAGAACCAAGCTTCTTTCTGTGGGGTACAAGGCCCTGCAAATGCTGGACCCCATCTACCTTTGCAGCCTCAGCTCACACCTATCCCCTCCACTCATTTTGCTCCAGCCACACTGGCCTTCTTTTCAACAAACACACCAAGCACATTCCAACCTCCAGGCCTCTGCACGGGCTCTGCTCCCCCCCCCCCCCAGGGATTGGCAATAAGTTCAAAGGGACTCTCGAGAAAGCATTTGTGACAGCCGGGCGTGGTGGCACACGTTTGTCATCCCAGTACTTGGGAGGCTGAGACCGGAGGATCCGGGTTCACGGCCAGCCTCGGCTACTTAGTGAGGCCCTCTGCAACTTAGTGAGACCCTGTTTCAGAATAAAGAGTAAAAAATAGGGCTGGGGGTGTAGTTCAGAGGTAGAATGCCCCTGGGTTCAATCCCCAGTACTGCAACAAATGAATAAATAAATAAATAATAAAACAGGGCTAGGGGGTGTAGCTCAGAGGTAGAATACCCTTGGGTTCAAACCCCAGTATTGAAAAGAGAGAGAGGGAAAGGGAGAGGGAAAGAGGGAGAGAGAGAGGGAGGGAGGGAGGGAGGAAGAAAATACAGGGCTGGGACTGGAGAAAGAGTTGTGAGCTATCTAACAGGATTTGGAATTCACAGGCACAAGATTGGTGGTAATTGGTGCTGGAGGCATGAAAGAAATTGCCCAAGGAACAGTCAAACAGTGGTGAGCAGGCCAGGGAAGAGGGGGAGCTTTGGAGGCAGTGGGGCCTTGGTACCTCCTCCGGCTTTTCTAGCTACTAAGCGGTTGAGCAAGTAAACCTCTCTGAGCATCCTCACCTCTACCCAGTGCAATGCGAGGATAGGGACCTTGTAGGAGTTTTACAAGCCCATTCATCACCAGGCCTGCAGAGGACCTAGCACAGTCCTGGGCAAGCAGGAGGTGCTGAAGCAGTAGTCACTCTTAGATCCATGAAAGAAAGAACAGAACCTGGAGAAGACAGCATTCTTACGTCAGGAGAGAAAATGATTATTAATATTCTATAAGGCCTGGAGGTCACGTAACATAAGATCATTACATGTGCAAGACAGAATCCTTAAAGGGAGGGGAAACTGAAGGTGCTGAGGTGAAGGTAGGAGAGAAGAAAACAAAGAAAGAGGCAGGAAGGAGACATAAAGAAAGAACAAGGAAAGTACAACCTGTGGCATGGAAGCCTGTGGCAAAATTCCCCAATCCCCTTACTCCTCAGCCAGGCCCCTTAGTCCCAAAAGTCTGAGGAATTTACAAGTCTTTACTATTTGCCCTGAGCACTGTTGACCATCCTCCAAGGAGTATCTATTGATTAGACCACAGAGACCACACAAAAGATTCAGAAAGGTGGCGGACACCATACTGGGAATTCACTCACTTGCAAAATACCTTAAACTGTCAATTATCAGACCTAGGAAGATTGAAGCAGGAGAGATATCTGTCTGTCAGAGGACAGAGGTCATGGAAAAGAGTCATTTCCTTGGGCACTGTTAGCCACCTCACCTGTGAATAGTTTAAACGAAAGGGCAATCTCTTTGGGCGCTGTTAGCTGTCCCTGAATAGTTGAAACAAAAGAGATGCCCACAGAGAAGACAGTGAAGGCCCCATCAGGACCCCAAGATGACCACAGCACCCTAAATCATCTTGTGACCACAGGCTGATGTCATCCTCACAGACCTCCTCCCACCCATGCTCCTCCCACCCTTACATGTCTCCTGTAAAAGAAGAGCTGTGAACCCCAAACACATCTCCCACTCTGCAGGTGGCCCACCTTCTCCCTTGAGTGTTGTATTTCTTGCTTTCCTAAATAAATCTTGGTCTATGTCTGTGACTAGACAGAGACACACGTCTAGGTCTCTTTTCCATCATATAAGGCAACGACCTTGCCGATCCTGCGTTGCATCCCTCTCTCCCCCACTGGGAACTGCTCTGGACTCATCTCAGAATCAACCCTTTTCCCATGACGAGTTGAGGCAAAATATTGGGTGAGAAGCAGCAACCAGAGAAAAGATGAACTGGATCTTGCCCATCCGGGCCTAGGATACACTGGCATGCAGAAGGTGGAAGACGTCAGTACCATGCCTGATCCTACACCCCAGCCCTGGCTTCGTTGGCTGTCTCTCTGCTATGACCCAGAGCTCTGTCCGCCTCCTCCATCCCTCCTGCCTCCTTTGGCAATTAGCTCACAGGTGCAGCCTTCTGACCACCAGGAGCTTCCCCAGATGTGATTCCAGGCTGGGCACAAAATGCCTACCATATCTGCTTTTCTTCTTCTCGGGCAACAACGTATAATATGAATAAAACCATTCTGATGTTTCCAACTATTTCTAAAAAGTCCTGATCTATACTCTGAGAGCCAAAATGCCCTCGTTCTGTATTACCTACCGGTACAGAGTAGAGAGAAAGTCGGAGGTAAGAAGGCAGAAGTAAGAAAGAAACTGGAGGGTGTTGGGTCAAAAAAAATTTTTTATATTGTGCTTTTATTGGTGCATTATAGTCTCGCATCATGACGTAAATCATGTTGACAGTGACATACATGCACTCAGCATTTGGTGGCCCCCCCACCTCCCCATCTCCCCCATTCCCAATATAGAGTACTGAGGTTGATGTTGGTATATTCACACATGTACATGTAGTCGATGGTAGTAATTCCATTAATGAACCTCAGTCTTCCCCCTCCCCTTCCCTTAGGCCACCTCCCTGGCTCCACTGAGGTTTCTCCTCCATTATCTGGAGCCCCTCTGGTATCCCTATTACTCCCTAGCTTGCGCATATGAGAGAAAACATACGACCCTTCACTTTCTGTGACTGGCTAATCTCACTTAACAGAATGTTCTCCAGGTCCTTCCATTTTCTTGCAAATGATATAATTTTGTTCTTCTTTCTTGCTGTGTAGAATTCCATTGTGTGTAACCCCAATCCGAATGGCAATCATCAAGAAGTCAAATAATAATAAATGCTGGCGAGGATGCAGGGAAATAGGAACTCTTCTACACTGTTGGTGGGATTGCAAACTAGTTGAGCTGCCATGAGTTCAGTGTGGAGATTCCTCAGAAAGCTGGGAATGGATCCACCCTATGACCCGGCTATGCCACTCCTGGCTATCTTTCCAAAGGGGCTGAAATCAGAGAACTACAGTAATATATGCAGACCCATATTCATAGCAGCACAATTCACAATAGCCAAATTATGGAACCAACCTAGGTGTCCATCCAAAAAAAAATGGTTTTGAATGGAAAGGCTGGAGTATCCTTATCAGCTGAATAAAAGAAATCCATGCAGAGGATGCTATCGTAAATGTAGCAAAGAAAAAAGCTTCTGAGGCAAGCTCCCTGCAGAAAAGGAGCCAGAGATCAAGTGTGCAGCTGGACAAATTAATCCTGTGGAAGGGCAGGAGACCCGACTTCCTCTGCGGCAGCCAGCAGGAAGGAAAGAGGAAGGCCAAGCAGAGAGACATTTTTTGGGGGGTCAAGTAGGCAGGAAGCAGATAGAGCCCCACTCCCTCCTGGGAGGCTCAATTTTCTCAGTGAAATAGGAGAAGTCTTCATCTGCTGAGAAGGAAAAGTCAAGATGTGGGAATGAGGTGGAGAGGTGGGGAGAGAGGTAAGGATGTGGACTAGTCACCCCTGAAAATAAATGAGAAAGCATATCTGGTGTATGTTAAAGTTTGGGGAACTTTTGCTCAAGGCTCCTCTGAGGCTGGGGACCGTGACCTTGACATGGAGACCACCCACAGTGTGGTGGGATTCTGTGCCACTTCTCCAGCCACCTGGACACGTCTTTCATGGAGAGAACCAGGGCACCCGGTGGAAAACCCTCAGCCCGCACACAGCAGCATGGGCTTCCATCCCATATTCTCCAAATGTCTCCAGTTCCCATCGACAAGGAATTTATTTTTGGACTGGGGGTTGAATTCCAGGGGTATTCTATCTCTGAGCCACACCCCCCAGCTCTATTTATTTATTTATTTATTTTGCGGTACCGGGGATTGAACGCAGGGGCGTTCTACCTCCGCACTACGCCCCCAGCCCTATTTTTTATACTTTATTTTGAAACCGGGTCTCACGAAGTTGCAGAGGGCCTCACTAAGGAGAGAGAAAGAGAGACATGGAGAGAGAGAGAGAGAGAGAGAGAGAGAGCTGAGGCTGGCCGCAAACCCGGATCCTCTGGTCTCCGCCTCCCAAAGTACTGGGATTACAAGCGTGCGCCACCACGCCCGGCCCCCCAGCTCTATTTTATTGTTTTACTTTGAAACAGGGTCTCACTAAGTTTATGAGGGTGTCACTAAGTTTATGAGGTTCTCACTAAGTTGCTGAGATCGGCCTTGTACCTGTGATCTTTCTGTCTCAGCCTCCCAAGTCCTGGGGATAAGGGAAAATTTTAAACATCAAAAAAATCTAATATCAACACTGGAAAGTTAAAATAGGCAGTTCTGCCAGGCATGGTAGCACACACTTGTAATAGAAGTACTTTGGGAGGCTGAGACCGGAGGATCGGGGTTCGCAGCCAGCCCAGCTACTTAGTGAGAGGCCCTCTGCAACTTAGTGAGACCCTGTTTCAAAATAAAGGGAAAAAATAGGGCTGGGGCACCGGGCGTGGTGGCGCACACTTGTAATCCCAGTACTTGGGAGACGGAGACAGGAGGATCCAGGTTCGCGGCCAGCCTCAGCTACTTAGTGAGGCCTTCCACAATTTCATGAGACCCGGTTTCAAAATAAAGTATAAAACATTAGGGCCGGGGGTGTAGCTCGGAGGTAGAATGCCCCTGGATTCAATCCCCAGTACCGCAAAAAAAAAAAAAAAAAAAAAAAAGGCAGTTGCCACACACACAAAAAAAGAAACCCATATATAAAAGTGTGAATATCCAAATCTTTCATTCACAGTAGGTTTAGGCTTTGGTTTGGGCCACTCAAGCCATTCCACTAGTTCTTTGAATGCCATTGCTTGGTTTGCTGCTTTTTACTTGGGGAACCTAGAGTTTTCCTGTGATTTGTGCATGTTTTGCTGTCCTAACCTGAGCTTCCGGGTTGTCTCGGTTGTACCCAACCTTGAGAACCTCTTGCCACCTCCATTCCGTGCACTAATCATGGCTTTATCTTCTGTAGCCTGTGATGTTTTAACACTTGTGGAGCCTCACAGACCCAGAAGGACTGCGCTCCTCCCAGGCCAGCTAACTCCTAAGGATAGCGAAGAGAATCAAGACTCTGGGGAGAGTGTCCCTCGTGCAAGTCAACCACTTTCACATCAACCTCTCACTCACCAAGACATTGCGTCCCTTGTCTTTGATCAACACAGGGCCAGGTGCCAGTTAACTAGGGATAGCCATACGGACCACCAGGATTGTTCAAACTCTCCAATCCTAAACTGTTCACCTGTCCTGCCTTGCTTCTCTCAAGAAAACCCCAAGAAGGGCTCTGCACTTGGCTTTCTCTTTGCTCCTGCCTTCTTCCTTCTGGAATTTTCCTTTGGCCCTGTCTGGCATGGAATGACCATTTCCCTCCTTTGGGAAAAGTAAGTCATAAATTCTTCTTTCAACGGCACCAGCTTGTTCATGTTACCACTCAGTCACTTCCATAAGTAAAAATCCTGAGTACAAACGAGACACCCGGCTCCCCACTGGCCTTTCTCCAGCCAGCCCCCGCTCCGTGTCATCGTGTATTTCGCTCATACGCTAGCACCTTGCTAATCCTGGCAGCGGGCGAAAGCTGAGCCAGCCTGATATCACCACCTACCACGGGGCCCAGATGGCCCTGAGCATCGTCAGCCGGGAGCAGCTCACACCCGGCAGGTCCTGGATTCACACCTCTCTGACTGTTTTAACTGAAATGTCCCTGAATCCACCAAAAAAAAAAAAAAGTCTGCTAAGTAGACATTTTCAAGCAACCTGCACTTTTCTCTTTGTGTAAATAGGAACCAGCCATCGACACCCACACGACCATATGCCAGAGTCTAGTGCTGTCTACGGAAACACACATCCACACGTCTGGCCTTACCCCGGAATACGACGTACACAAAGGAGATCTGACCTTTTGTTTTTCAAGACAGGACTGGGTGTGGGAGTCACTCGTCTTTTAGACAAATGAGAACTTCTGCTCAGTCAATCAGAGAGCCCTGCAATTAACTGTGTTTGAGGACTCCATTAATCTCAACATGGCATTTAATCTCCAAGATGGGACGTGCTGTCAGCTGCCCTCACAGTAGTGAAACACAGACGCATACCTACAAGTATGTTTATAGCACATTCATGCACACACACATGTATACACACACACACACACACACACACACACACACACACACATGCAAACTTGAAACCTTATCATAGGAAGGAAAAAAGAGTCTTTAAACCACCATTTGGTCTCCTTAAACATAAATAGAACCATATGTGACTAACTCACTGCACTGGCAAGGCAGGCCCCGGGGCTCGTACAAAGTCCTTCCTGTATTTCTGGAAGTCCTTAGGGCCAGTCCCACAAGCTCACCAAAGTTCCCTCAGGAATGGCACTTTCCATTTATTTTCTAGTCCCCATCTTTGAACCTCCTAAATTGGAGGCAGCCATGAGAAGTTGTCATCATGCAGCAGCTAGGTGCTGCTGCCACTTCTCCTGGATGCCACCAACCTAGGGCCACCAGGCCTATGTCATGCTTCTTCCTATTTTATGAACCTCCTCTCTTTCCCCTCTCCTTCCACAGCACTGGGGCAGGAATCTAATAGTCAGACGTGAGCCAGGTACCAAGTTCAAGGGAGAGACTCCAGCCTTCCCCTGGCCTTTGGAGCTGTCATCCTGAATCCAGATGTACCTGGTTTCTGTGGAACAGGCATGAACTCTACCAGGAGGCTCCCACAGCCCTCTGCACCTGAGTTCACAGCAAGCCCACCCAATCAATTCAGCAAACGTACCCAGACAGAGCTGAATTCCACTAGTAGACACTTCATTAGCGCAAGGGAGGAATAGCCCCCTGCTATGCACACAAGGAGACTTTATATTTAATTAATCCTGTCATGAGAATGGTGCTTTTCTTAAAACATGTGCAAATTAAAGAGGGGTATAAGGAAGTTGGAAAGGGTAAAGAAACCAAGGGGACAAGTATGAGTATCACTATTTGCTAAGGGCTATCTTCTCTACCCTCAGTAGCCAGATAGAAAGCAGTTTACCCTTGGGAAAACAGCACCCAAGGGGCTTGGAAAAACAGCACGCAAGAGGGAGAGCAGATCCCTGTCCCTGCTGTGATCCTTTGGCCAGTGCATGACAAATAAAACTGCCAGGAAGGGCTGGTAGGTCCTTGTGTTTCCTACAATTTACCCAGCACAGATGTACAAGTTACCCTCTCTCCGTCACTTCCTAGGGTAGAGTCCTCGAATCATTCACTTTGCCAACATTTTGCTAAGCATTGGCTGGTGCCAAGCACTGCGTTTGAGCTATGGATATGGAGGCAAGGAAGGTTGGATCCCTGCTCTCTGAAATTTATCTTGCAGAGAAATGCCTCCACCTAAACTGAGTTGAGATCAAACTGTGAGTTGGGGAAGGTGCTGAAAGGGAAACATAAGATCTGATTTGAGAACATTCAGAGCACTGAGTGAGCTTCCCCACTTCTCAGAGAGCATCTCACTACAGAGAGACTTTGCACTTCCAGAGGGCGGGTTGTAGGACCCTAGAAAGTTTGGAAATGGGAAAGGTGGTAAGAAAGAGGAAGGGGGAACATTCCAGAAGAAAATTTCCTTGGCCTTACAATTTTGCAAGGGCCCTGGTGGCATGTGGACATCCCTAAAATCCACCAGCAGCTCTTTATTGGGCTGTAAACAGAAGTGTGCATGAATCACCGTGATGTGGATGAGCAGCATGCTGAAAGGCCAACTGGGTTATCATTAGTAGACCAGGATCATCAAATGAGAGAGCCTCACAGTTTTCTCCAGTAGTCATTCTTTTTTTTTTTTTTTTGCAGTACTGGGGATTGAACCCAGAAGCATTCTACTTCCGAGCTACACCCCCAGCCCTATTTTCTATTCTTTATTTTGAAACAGGGTCTCACTGAGTTGCGGAGGCCTCACTAAGTAGCTGAGGCTGGCCACGAGCCCGGATCCTCCGGTCTCAGCTTCCAAGTACTGGGATTACAAGCATGCACCACCATGCCCGGCTTCTAGTAGTCATTCTTGAGTTGATTGACCTGTCCAGTTCCCCGTTCCCTCTGTGACCACCACCTACCTACACCAGGAAAGTCTCTGGCTGGGATGAGGAGTCAGACACTGTAGGTAGCCAAGAAAAGGAATAAAGCCAAAGGGATCTACAGACCTGACCTCATTAGCAGTGCCACCTGCCAGGTGCAGAACAGAAAGACTAGAGAGCAACCCAAGAAACTGAGCTCATGAGGTGCACTGGGCCATTTGGGGCATGTCATTTATCCTCTTGGGGACTCAATGTCTACATCTCTAATGTAAGAGCATTAAACCAGGTGATAACTTCAAATATCCACCTGATCTTCAAATGCCCCCAATTTGGTAGCCAATATGCCTTTTTAAAACAAAATGAAGGATTCCCCATCCTCACTATGGTCATGCATCTTCCCTCACCCTTGTATATCTTTGGCTTTTATGGAGAACCTATTAGGAAATTTGGGGACTCAGAGAATTGAGCTCTGATCTATCACTGGTGTGGTAAGCGTTCATATAAAAGATGCCTTTTCCAGCTTAATCTCCCTTACATCCATTACCAGACCTCACAAACCGATTGCTATAATTTGGATCTTAAATGTTCCCTAAAGGCCCATGTGTTAGAGGCTTGGTCCTCAGCCCAGAAAATGCCTATTGGAAGAAAGTCAGAGAGGCGATGACAACTGGCATCAGAGGAAGGGTAAAGGGCAGGGAGAAAAATCCCTCACGACTAGCCCCAGCTCCCCCAAACTCTGCCCTTGGTTTGTGCTACGTGATGCAAATAACTCCATTACTGATAACACACTTAAAACTCAACAGTGGCCAGCCTGCAGAACACCTCAAACCCAAAGAAAGAAGGGGCCTTGGCCAGCTTTGTAAGTCATACTCAAAACAGGACCTGCGCCCCCAAACCTGGCTTATGGAATATGCCTTTCGACGTGATTCATTTTGGAGCATGGCTAGGAATTTCTCAGCCACAGAGTGCCCTTGAAATTTTGGCAAGGAGAAGAGTATGCTAAAAGGCATTCTCTGCCCCATCTTCGGAAGAAAAAAAAAGATAGAAAAAGAAAAGAAATGGGCAAGCTATTTGTGAATAACAGAAATAACCAAACAAACCACTTGACCATGACCATAAAGATGGGAAGAGGAAGAAGAAGGGAGGTACTTAGACCACATCGACAAGGATAGGCAGGCAAAGGTGCTTCTGAGAAGATACCCGGAGCTCAGAGAGCCAGAAGTGGGTCTTCCTTCCCAGAGCCAAGAGAAGGTCAAGAATCAGCAACTCTAAGGGAGAGAGGCTCAGAGCCTCCAGCTGTGACCCGGGTTAGAGAGAGCTACAGAGTGACCAGGCAGGGAGTCGCTAGGGCTGCATCTGTGACACTCCAGCTAACCCCAGACTCTGCCAGGAGGCAAGATGTAGCTCAAAATCACTTTCAGAGTGCTTGGTGACAAGGACAAGCCAGTCACAATGGATTTCAAGGACCTCTTCAAATACTTCTGTTGCTGGCGAATGAGTCAGGCCTTGTTTAAACCCTCCAACAGGGTTTGCTGGAACCCTCAGCACAAGAGCCAACTGTGTCTTAAGAGGGCTGATGAAATGAGGCCCAGGTTCATTACCACCTCCTATCTCCTAAACTACATATATGCCGAGCCCTGAATGATGTTCTGGAGAAATGAATCATGAGTTAGAGCCTGGGCTGTTTTCTATTTGAGGAGTAAGAAAAGTTTTAGTAAATTTGGCTTTTGTGGCCATTTTCAAAAGAGCTTCTCTTCTTTACACTCTCACTAAGTTTTATAAACTTATGATTTCTCTGTACACCAAACATTGTCAGACTGTTTAGGACATATGTAAAATGCATCGAGGGATATGAGGAAGTGTATTTCCTTCTAGGACCCCTCCCCAACACAACAACCAGGGTAACCCTCTTAAAACTTGAGTGAGGCCGTGTTCAAACACTCCCACAGTTTATTAGAATCCTCAGCACAAAAGTCAACATCCCACTGCGACTTACCAGGGCACATGAGATGTGGCCCAATGCATGGCCTATCTCCTACCTTCTAAACCACGTGTGTGTGTGTGTGTGTGTGTGTGTGTGTGTGTGTGCGCGCGCGTACACGCGCGTACTTCATACTGGAGATTGAACCCAGGGGTATTCTACCTCCGAGCTACACCCCCAGCCCTATTTTATTTTTTATTTTGAAACTAGTCTTGCTAAGTTACAGAGGGTCTCAAGTAAGTTGCTGAGGCTGGTCCCAAACCTGCGATAATCCTGTCTCAGCCTCCGAAATACTGGGATTACAGGCATGCACCACCATGCCCGGCTAAACCACATATATGTTGACCATGGTGTCAGGCCCTTTACATATCTTATCTGAGTCTCAGTGCCACAAATATGATTGCAAGTATTCGATTATAATTACAAGCAAGGATGCAACCAAATTCCAAGGAGAGTTTAAACCTAAGCATATCTGACAGCTTCCACATCAGCATTTCATCCAACAAAGACATGGCTCCACTTCTGCAGATCTCATAACCAAGCACAGGACAAGAACAATCAGCTATACTGGGAGACAGACAAGTCATTAGAGCCAGATATCAAATAATCGCAGAAGCACCCTGCTTGTACCTGGAGCAATACTTCAAGCAGACTTGCAGATGCCCAGAGGCAAGTTTTGCTTTTGTAATTCTAAAGAGCATCTGCTTTTTCATCAACTGTATATATAGCCCTCGCTCACTTCAATAAACAACTGCTTAAGTGGAATTTAATGATCCAGAACAGACAGTGCTCCACGTTGAAAGGGGGAACTTAGAAACGAAAGGTGAACAATTCCTTGTCAACCCTAAAATACGTCCTTGTGATCAAAGAATTAACCAAAGAGAATCTTGGCGGCAGCTTGGGGTGGGGTGTGTGCACAATCACACATGTGTGGAGGGGGAGAGGGGAGAGGTTTAGAAGAAAAACACACGCATTTAGCTGGATATCTTTACAAGAAGGACCTGCTGTTCCTCCTTAAAGGAGACTCTAAGGAACTCAATGAGGAAGACATTGAGTTCCTGGAGACAACCCAGAAGAAATCTCCCCTAGAAAATACTAAACCACCCTTCTAAATTCAACTTAGTTTGATCGTGTGGGCATGGCTTTTTTTTTTTTTTTTTTTTTTTTTTTTTTTTT